>CM041783.1:19258720-19506023 GCA_023374045.1 Limonium bicolor | reverse complement strand
GGGCTCCCAACCTCCAATTTCCTGCCATAATACAAGGACAAAGAAGGTTAAAAAAATAGAAGTATACACACCCCATAGTCCATGGTAAAAAATAAAGGCACAAAGATGAGTTTTAAGCTTGGTTTAAGTAGTTAAACCTAATTTAACTTACTAAAGCTTATAATATAAGTTCATAAACATACACGTATCATTATAAACTATATTATACAGAAACATTTCGGCCCTATACATTTAGTTTTCAAAAATTTCATTTTAATCCCTTTTACTTATCATTTTGTACCTAAAAGCCCTTTAACTCATTCTAATCTTTAACTTTGTTCTAAGCACATTATCCTTAATAGTTATAACCTTATTTTAATTTAATCAAACTTATAATATAAGTTCATAAACATAAATATATCATTTTAAACTTTTAAAAACATTTACAATAAAAAAAAAACAAGTAAGTCGCCCCAATAGGTGGGGCGACTGTAGCTGGTTCGTGTCTTGCCCAGGGGCGACTGCAGCTAGGAAACCACCGCTGCCAGGACGACCACGGATAGGTCGTGTCAACCAGGGAGGCGAGTATTGTGGCTTCGTTTCTTCAGCCGGGGCGACTTCACTAAGGACGTGGCTTCAGACGGGTCGAGGCACCGTCGTCTCCCGGGTCGCGGCGAGCTCAGTGGAGGCGTGTCCACAGCAAGGGCGAGCCATCTGAAGTCGCCTCAGGAGCAGGGGTGAGCCATATCAAGTCACCTCAGGAGCAGGGGCGACCTTCGTCTCTTCGTTCCAGAAGCAGGGGCGACTCGGTTGCAGTAGTGTCGGTGGGAAGGGTGACTGAACTCCATTAATGGAGTTTCAAGCTTTTTTTTCCAGATTTTTATTTTGTAGATCTAGGCTAATTTAATGTGTGTTTCTAAATTCTTACAACATATTTGAAATCACCACATCAAGATCTATAACTTGCAAAAAAAAAATCGAAAAACTCACCGGAAATTTTTTCCGGCGGTGGTCCGGCGGTGGTCGGCGGTGGTCCGACGGTGGCTCCGGCGATCAGAAAGAGAGGATTCCGGCGAGGTAGTTTGTAGGAGAGATGGTGCGTTCGTGAGAAATGAAGATACCGAACACATCCCGTTTATATATAACGTGCACATTTTGGAGCGTTTTTTCAAAAAACGCTCGTTTTGACTCGTTTTCAACATATTAACATCGTTTCGTACTAAATACAGTAAAACATCAATAACTTAGCATGTAGTCACAATTATAACATCCAAACACAATAAAAACGGGTTTAACGACTTTTACTACAACGAGAGTGTTTTTTACCCGAAATTGGCGTTATCAACTACGTTTTCAATACGACGTTTCTGAAATTGTGACAATGTCTGCAATTTAATCAATCATAACGTAAAACGTCGTTTACCAATGTCAAGTCCCAATTATAACGTTCAAACACAATAAAAACGGCTTTAACGATACAATGAGAGCGTTTTTTACGGTTCATGCTGACGAAATGCATATTTTCAAAAACAAATTTACGACACGATGTCACTACATGTGTACAACGTCAATATGAATTAAAAAAATTTTGAAAAAATGCGGTGAGGTGATTAGTAAATTTTGTACTGCGAATAGCAACCCAGAATAAATAAGTGCAACAACCCCTACATAATACTAATGAAAGATAATAAAGAATATTATATGAGGTGGTATTAAATTGGGGTTATGAAATTGAGTTTTGAGTTACCTTCGAATTTCTAGGATTTAAATAAATCATAATTAAATACATATAATATTATTTATCAATGACAAGAATGTAAATTTGTAATTGGGTTAAGTAATTTATAAGTTAACACTTAGGAAAATTTGTAATTAGATTTCATAAAATGTTACACAAATAGATCTTATAACATAATCAATAATAAAGTAAATGAAATACTTTTTTCTAAATGTGAAGTGGATTTATAAGTCAAGATTTAATCGTTTCATAACATATATAGTATTGAATAATGACTTAATGTTTTAAGATAAAATCATTAAAAGGATTGTGATGTAAAACTATATTAAACTATGATTAGGGAATTAATCTAGATAATAATCTTTAAGTTTCTTAGAAGTAGATAAGCCATATAAAATACATTTATAACATTAACTACCAATAATTAGAATGTGAGTTTATAAATAAGTGTTGTAGTTAATAGCTAGAACTTGTAAAAAGGTTTGTAAATATAAATTAGATATTTAAAACTTTAAACCTTTAATCAGACGGAACTGAGTTACATAATATATTATATTGATATACTTTACGGTAATGGGGTATTGATATGTTATTTGAATATAAAATATGAGAATTTTCAGAATAGATGATCTTATTAAATAGTTGGCAATTTCACTTATGAATGGGGATTTAATTCATAGATAAATTTTACCTTATGTTAAGATATAATGTTTATCCTAAAACATAATAAAGGAAAATAATTTATTACGTTATTCCTTTGAAACCTTAGGTTTTGTAAATAATTTACAACGTATTTAAGACTTAAGTTTATTGAGGTTAGTATAAAAGGATAATACATAGTCTATGGAGGGAATGTGTAAAAATAAACATTTAGGAAATTAAATGTAAGCAAGGATACATAAAAGGTTATCTTAAAACACCGTATTATATAGTTAATGATAAAGTAAATAATACCTTGTGAATACTGAATGTAAGAGTTCGATGAGTCTAAGATAATTAGAATGTAGTTGTTTCAGGATGAAAAGTAATTGAACATCTTAAGACAAGATAATTAAATGGTTATAATATTAAGTCATTCTAAAGTAAAGATAAAATAATTGAGTCTAGTAGTTGTCTCTGAATTCTAAGATCAATTAAGTTATAGTGAAATGCATCTACAACCCTATGATTCCAATATACAGGTTGTAGATCTTAATTAAGTTAAGGGGAAGAGTTAATCATAACAGGTTGGCTAGTAGATGTTGATGAGAATGAATAATCGTTACATTGTGGGATAATAATATACTCCCTCCTATTCAAAATAAATGTCGTTTTAGGCTTGAGACTTATGTTCAAATTATTTGTCGTTTTAGACTTTTTGTATCCTACTTTCTACTTTTGCCCTTTTTACTTTTTTAATTATTAATGACATCCATCTCTACTTTTTTGTCTTACCAATAAAGTATACTTACTTTTTATTTTCTCCTACAAAAAGTAAGGACACACTAGTCATTTTAAACTCTTCCTTAAATAGTGTGAAAATGTCTAAAACGACATTTATTTTGAACAGGAGGGAGTAGTGTTCTAAGATAAACCTATAAAAGGTCATAAGACGATGTTTATTCAAAAGTAAGAGTAAAAGTATTGAGCTTAAGAATTGTTATTGAAATTCTAAGATTTGATTGAATAACATATAATGCACTTATGCTATAAAGGTCTTTAATGTGAGAATTATGGTTAAGTATGGGTAAAGTGGATAAGAGTGGAACAATTAACAAGTGTTAATAAAATACACTCCTTGGTCTTACAACCTTGAGTTATACAACATTCTAAGATAAGTCAAAGGTTATACATAACATTTAAGTGAGGGCTTAAAAGACAATTGGGACTTAGAAATAAGAGTGAGGAGTTTATTTAAGCTTAACGTAGGCTACAAGTGATTGATGATAGACTACCTTTAATATTCTTCAGAGTACTGTTGATCGTTTGCGCAAGTTAACTAGAACTGCTACAGCGTTATCCAGGTATGATTTCTCGTACTCAGATACTTTTGTTAACGGATTTTATGGATGTTTTGGGTAACGCTAACAGAGCTTGAATGGATTTCAAAAGGAAACTGGTTGTGTGACTAACTCAGCTTGTGTGACTAACTGAGCCTTGAATGTGAAACTTTCATGGTTATTGGTTCCTTCTGTTTGGTTGTTTCATTAGACATTAACTGCCTAGGGTTTACGCTTTTGCACTCTGTAGGACTGAGTGTTTTGGTATTGCTCGGGTGTAGTTAGTGATCTAGTGGAAATATGGAAAATGACAATCTTGGTAATTCCTCTTTGACTCTGGATATTGTTTCATCCATGAGCTGAGTCTTTGGTTGCGACGTCGCGGGTCTTCAATGGTAACAGTGAGGGGCTGTATATCCCCTGTCCCAAAAGGGACGTAGTAAACAGTGAGGGGCTGTATATCACCTGTCCTAAAAGGACGTACTTGGGGGTGGGGGCCATCTCTCCCAATTGGTTTTATTCCACTCTTGAGTTGTTGGTTCTTGGATATCTTCTATCATTCCTGGTCCTTGTGACTACTTGGGTCTCTCTACTCCTAACTGGAATTAGTTCTAACATCAACAATGGATACCTACTAACTATATGGTGTGACTTCTTAAGTGATTGACTTGATTTTGAATTTCTTTGTCTCTAGCCTTGCCTTGCTCTCTTTTCTCTATAACTTGATTGTTTTGAAGTGCTTTTCCTTCTATTTACTTCTGAGGGTTTGTTTCCATGTTACTGTTTTATTTGAAGAATTATGTTTTAATTTATTATTTTGGAGAATCGTACCAGTTCCATTCCGGGGAACTGACTCACCCCCCGGGGTGGGCTGCTTGGTTCATCTTCCAGGTACTAATTGTTTATACAGGTGGCCACGAAGAGCATGAGTGATTGGGATGGGAATTAGGAATTGTGGAGAGTTATTCTGTTGTATGTTTAGTTTTGTTTACGTTGTTTTCTTGAGTTCAGACCGTAACTTAGGTAGTTGTAATGGTTGTAATTGGCGAGGTTGGTACCGGGTGTTTGGAACCCGATGGTCTGTAATCGCCTTAGTATTTGAATTCCGTTGTAAATACGTTAAATAGGGGCGTTACAACCAGACTGAGTGGTGTTCCAGAGAATGTGACTCGTCTTGCATAGCGATAATCCAGTCATGATCTCCTAAGGCTTGGTGGATATTTTGGGTTCGATGGTGGAGATAAAGGCATTAAAGGCGCAAAGGTTATGATAAACATCTCCACGTATTTGAGTACCTTTTTTGGGGTCACTTAGGATTTGGTCAATGAGGTGAGAGTGAGGCTTATTGGAATTTTCTTTTAGAGCTGGGTACTTGTGTGGATGAGGTTGCAAGTGTATAGGAATTATTAGGCGGAGGTGAGCTCGCAAGAGGGGTAGTTTGAGCAGGAAGATCTTCAAAGGAACTGGCTGATATATGTTCGGGAGAGGTAGCCTTGAAAGAGTCATCTGGATCTTCATCACTCTCAGAGGGTGAGTCTGTTTGAGGCACTGTCGGATGGGTAAGAAGAGTCATAATTGGTACTTCGATGAAGGAAGAGGTAAAGGTTAGATCTTCTTCAAGGCTCATCATTTCATCAAGGCTAGAGTTGTCAGAATTGTTAAGTTCTTCAAAACAAACATTGGGGCTTTCTTCAAGACAAAAGGTGCATTTATTAAGCACTCTATAGGCTCGACTCTGTGAGGAGTAGCCAAGAAAGAGTCCGTCATCACTTTCGGAGTCAAACTTTCCCAGGTTTTCTTTTCCATTGTTGTGAATGTAGCAACGACACCCAAATCGATGAAAGTGACCCGCTGAGGACATCCTTTGAGAATTTGTATTAAGTTTTCCCATGAAAAGGATGTATGGATGCTCTATTCAGTATGTAGGCAGTAGTGTGTATGGCTTCACCCCAATAAGAGGCTGATAAATGACTGTCAATCAACATAGTTCGAGCCATTTCTACTAAAGTACGGTTCTTACGCTCAACGACTCCATTCTGTGGAGGAGTGTGGGTAACTAATGTTTGATGTGCTATGCCATTTGCTTGGAAAAATTCAAGAAACTACACATTACAAAACTCAGTACCATTATTAGTTAGTAGAGTTTTAACTATAGTAAATAGTTTGTAAGTGAGCACATAAAACAATGTAGTGGACTCAAAGAAAGTTTCACCTTTAGTACGAAGAAATAATACCCAAGTCCAGCATGAGTAGTCAGCAACAATGACTATGACATATTTCTTACCGCTTCTACTTTGGACCCGCATTGGTCCACATAAATCCATGTGCAATAAGTTTAGTGGAGCCAAGGTGGCTTGCTTGGAAAGATTGCCCTAGTGTGTTTCCGCTGAACACACGCAGAACAGAGGGAGTCTATCTGAAAGTTGATCTGAGAAAGACCAATAACTAGATTACCATTTTTTATTTTGTTTAGTAGTTTTCCATGAGCATGACCCATGCGAGAGTGCCATAATGACTGATTTTTATCCTATACACTGAGATAAAGTGCCCCATTAAGATCATGATTGTCAAGAAACAACTTGTAAAGGTTATTTACCCTAATACCAGTACCTTTCAAAAGATCTGTGTGTTCATCAAATATTTTGCAGTCTGATGCAGAAAATAACACCACATTGAAGAGATCACAAATTTGAGAGATACTAAGTAGACTATGACCTAAATCTTCCACTAAATTGACGTTTTCTATTTTAAATTGAGAGGGGTTACCAACGGTTCCAATACCAATGATTTCACAATGAGCATTGTTGTCGAAAGTGACTTTTCCACCGTTGTGATGAGAGAGAGTCGTGAACATGTCAAGGTCTCCTGTCATATGTCTTGAAACATCCACTATACAGAAACCAAGAGTCATTGTCCACTGATTTATCTCCCTACAAGACAATCATCGATTAGTCTTGGGATCCCAGACAAACTTGGGTTCCCTCTTAGATGAATGGGATTTACAGTTTTGTCGAGCTTTTGACAAAATATTTATGCGCTTCATATTGAAAGATAAATCACGGCCAAGTTTGTGACATGAGGAATGTATATGTCCATCATAGCCACAATACCCACAAATCAACATATGAGGAAGATGAACATATTTCTTTGGCCAACGAAATTTATTTCCAAACTTCTCTTTTTGTTGTTTCGTCCGGTGTAAATTATTTAGTTTTGAGGCTATCTAGGCTAGATTAACCTTGTTTTTGCAAGTGAGCCAATGTGAAGGACTCACAAAAGAGATTCAGTCCATATGCACTTTCTTAAGAGCAATGGTTAGAGAATCAACTTCCTTCTAGAGCTTAGTCTGTTTGTCCTTGGACTCACGAAGCTGATCCTCAAAATATTGTGGTTTCTCAATAGCATCGATCTCACACACAAAGGTAAGAGGGTTAAAGAATTTTTTTGAAAGTTTGCACGGTTTTTTCTTTTTGAGACTTTGTTTTAGTGACATTACATGCTCATCCAAGGGCTTTATATGTGTGTGCCTCGCTTAACTCACCCTGAAGTTTTTCGACATTCTGTTCAGAATGTTGGAGTTTAAGTCGATCTCTAGAAACATGTTCTTTTAACTCATGAATTTCCTCATAAAGAAGAGTTATCTTCTCTTGTTCTTTAGTTAAGTCAAACTCAGGATGATTAGGATCTATGAAATAAGAGTATAAATCTTGGGAAGGAGTAATGCAAGAATCCAAAAAGATAATCCCAGAAGAGGGAGTCTTACTAACCTGTTTTTTATGAGCCATGAGACATATTAATCCTCACCGGCCTGACTCTTGTTCTTCTGAAACTGAGTCACCCCATGAAACACTTGACACCAATGATGATTAGAGGTTATAACCACGATCATCTTTCTTCTTCAAAGGGCAATTGTTTGCATAGTGACCTGGTTTGAGACACTTAAAGCATACTCGTTCTCCTGTGCCCGAGTTTCCCTACTGATTTCAACCGTAGGACTGGTATGGTCGATTTTGATTCTGACCAAATTTGATCTGATTAGATCTATCCCGCAAGAATTTTTTGAAATTCTTGACAAGCATGGCCATTTGCTCAAATGTGCTTACAGATCCTTCATTGATTATCCCATCGATTAGAGTATTACGAAATTGTTGAATGAGGTCTAGACCCGTTGAAGTAGTCTCATAATACAATGAGTCGGGTTATGGTGCCAATAACTGGCTTGGAGATTGTGCCTATAATGCTTGATTTATGTTAGAGTAAGAAGCAATAGATTGAGGAGAGAAGCATTACCTCTGTTTTGACGTTCATCTTGTATTTGTTTATCGATTGAAGATAGGACCCGAGGTCAGTTAGAGTCAATTTTTCCTAGCTCTTAGATGCCTTTGTTGAGATAATGCTATCAACCCATTCTTCACCCAGACTGTCAAGGAACGTATTGTTGATGTTCTCCTTCTACTCTCCAATTTGAAGTTCTTCCATGGTTACAGTAAGTTCTATGAACCTGGCAAGCATGTCATTGAGTGATTATCCTGGTTTTCCAACAAAATTCTTATAGTCCATCTTCAGCTCTTGTATCTTTGATTTTCTCAGTTCAGTGTTGATGATCCCATATATCCTTTGCCACCTTGATATGGCATACTCTTCTTTTCCATTGGAGAAATACTGGTGTAGATCACGCGAACGCGGCCTGAGCATTCAGCTCAACTCTATGAACCTGGCAAGCTTGTCAATGAGTGATTCTCCTAGTTTTCCAACAAAATTCTCATAGTCCATCTTCAGCTCTTGTATCTTTGATTTTCTCAGTTCAGTGTTACTCTCATGAACAACTCGTAGATGATCACATATATCCTTTGCCACCTTGATATGTCATTGAAATACCCGTGAATTTGGACATAGGACTAAAATTAATATATAGTCGGAGTGAGTATAATATTATGATATAGCTAGGTGGGAATGTTATTAACAAAGGTCCAGAGAAGCTATATAACCTTTTTTTAATCTCCTAAAATAATTACAACGATTCAATCCTTTTCTTTACATCAATATTATATGTAAATAATTTAATTATTTATTCCCATCTCTAATTACGTTATTAAGTTTTCTAATCTTGAGAGTTCAAATCAGATTTTGCTACCAATAAAAAATGTATTATTATTATTATTATTATTATTATTATTATTATTATTATTATTATTATTATTATTATTATTACTGTTGTGTTGTTGTTACATTCAAGAGCACAAGTTGAATTTTACTTCTTCCTAAAATATCTTTCTCCTACCTAAATTATATTAAATATCTAATATATTTCCACTCTTCACGATCTCCACTCATCCTTATCCATTTATTAAGTAATTATTTATTTAATTTGAAATCATCTTTCTCATAAATAATTAATCATCCATATCCTTTCCTAACGATCAACTAGTTTTTCTCTAATTTTGATTTTTAATTAAATAACATTCCTAACTTTTCTAACACGTTGAATCTAGACCCTTCTATAGATTACAACGTTATTTACTCATTTTCACATTACTATCTTTTTTGTTAATTCATCTTTCAAATTAGTTTACAATGCTGATTTTAAATTCTCCTTTCTTTAAACTGAATATACTTAATTATTAATTACTATAATTTTCTTATTATTTTATATAGTTCTATTTAATAACACGATCGGTATCACGATCGTTTCATCTTCAACATACCGCCTCCACGCTCCTCTCTCTCCTCAAGCTCTCAACTCTTCTCAAATTCACGTTCTTACTTTTCAGTTGCCGTTAGGCTGCTTCTCTGGTGCTGGATTAGGTAGAAGGGTAAGTGGAATCTATTGGTAAGGTTAATTAATTATTTCATTAGTGTTTCGACAGTCTCTGATAGAATCTTCGCTTATAATTCTAGACTCCAAGTTCTCTGACGGGCGCTACAATTGATCTAGCCGGGTGATCTCGTTGTGGTAAGCGTATTCAGGTAAATATTGTGCTCAACATTCTCTATCTCTGTGTTTTGCAAAATTTTGATGGATTGGATTTAACATGGTTTTGGCTTTGTGGAAATTTAGGAATTATTTTGCCCATGTATTCTGATGCAATGGTTTTGCAATTGGTGTGGATAAATGTTTTCGGAGACTTTCATTGGATTGATTATTAGCTTGTTGGTACCTTTTGGTGCCCCGTGTATATTGTTGGTGCCTATATGGTGCCCCGTAAAATTATTGGTACTTTGTTCCCCGTGGATATTCACATTATTTTACCTGCGGACATTACTTGCAGTTAAGCTCTAATGATCTACTCCTTTGGGTCATAAGTTACCTTCTGGGGGTGCGCACACTTAAAGACGTAGAGTGAGGTGGGTATCTATTTGTTGTGACCCCGAATTGGGTGTCGTCTACGTATACCAATAAATCTGATTCTTTGAAAGTTCTCCCCTGCAATGTTTTGTTAATGGTAATTTGGATATGGTGAAGTTGTTTACGATATGGTGTGAAATGTTATTTTATAAATGTAAAATGAGTTTCAAAACGTATTTTACAAGTTGAGGCAATGTTTACTCAGTTTTGCTGTTTTGCGCGATCCCTTCACGTTTTCTATTATTGTTTTCTGATCGAAGGTACTTATGGCTGATTGGGGATTGGGAAGCGGTACCACATAGCCTAGGATGACCGGATTTAAACTTCATACTGTTTGATGAGTTGGAATGATGAACAATACTTGGTTTTATAATGTTGGTAACATTTTAGTTTATTTGGTTGGTTTTAAGCCTGTGCACTCTATGGTTAGAGTGTTGCGGTAACACCCTTTAGATTTGGCATTTCTGCTGCTGTTATCTAACTTTTGGAATGATTTGAGTTGTTATAATTCTTTTGACAATTATGAGTACGATGAATTTTCTACATTGATTTATTACTGTTGAATTATGGTATAAACTTATTTAAATGATTTCGGTTATTTACAGCATTGCTATGTTTAATATAATGTGTTTTGACTTGGTTTCGGCTCTTAAAAATGCACTCCAGGACCTGTCCGAACGTCCATCCGGACATCGATGTTCAGACAGGCCCCGAGAGCTAATGTTGATTTCGTAGTTTTAGTCGTGTCTGAAGATCTTTCCGGACATCAACGTTCGGACAGTGTGCGAGGACGAGTTCGACTTGCAAGTCTCAACTTATGTCCGAACTTGCAAGCTCGGACCAATGTTTGGACACGCGTAAATGGATTTCAGGACTTTGAAACTCGACTTGTGTTCGAACTTGAAAGTCCGGACACAAGTTCGAACACTGTGTTCTTCTGTCTTCCAAACTCTCAACTTGTGTCTGAACTTCGAAGTCCGGACACAAGTTCGGACGTACTTGGTTTCCAGATATTTCAACTTTTGACTTGTGTCCGAACATCAATGTCCGGACACAAGTTTGGACAAATGGGTTTGTGCGGTTTCATTTTCTTCGACTTGTGTCCAAACTTCCAATGTCCGGACACTAGTTCGGACCAGGCTAGTTTTTCACTTTTAGGACTCGTTTGGAGTCCGTTTTTGACGCTGTTTTCACCATTAGATTTGTAATTTCATAAATTATGATTTAAGGTAAAATCCAGGGTGTTACAAGGTGGTATCAGAGCCGTGTTTTCGAAATAAGATAAAATTTGGATTAAAAAGGAATAAAATGTAGGGTAAGCCGTTGTTGTACCTAAAATTTTAACCCCCCGGAAGAGAGTCTGTACTAATCGGCTAGTTTAGTTAAGTAGCGAGGGTTCCTAGTTCGATCGGCACATTTCAGAGTACTAGGGACAGCTTAGTCATCTCCAAGGGCATTTTCGTAATTTTTCAAGGCTCCTAAGCCCCCTATGAGCTTTCTCTCTCCTCCAAAGAAGGGACAAATCAATTCAAAATAATGACAAAACTTAGCAAACAAGTTAAAGGGTAGAAATGAAAACGAACAACTATACAGAAGCCGGAAAGAGTTGGTTCAAACCCAAATTTCAATGGAAAATCAGAATGGTCGTGAGCAGTTAGAAACTTAAGATTCCTACCTGTTTTACCTTTGGATTTGAGGTGCTTCTTCACGTCGAGATTCTTCGGAGGCTCTGATGATGAAATACCCCAAACCTAGTTATGTTGTTTAAACATTTAAATATGGTATATTAAGACTAAAAAGAGTCTTAGAAGCATTAGTAAGCAATTTAAACCATAGAAAACAAAATGTGCTTTAAGGTCAATAAGAGCCAAAAGTGCTCTAAGCTGGGATAAGTTTGGTTAAGACCTAATGAAATACCCCAAACCTAGTTATGTTGTTTAAACACCAAATAGGGTGTAACAAGACTAAAAAGGTTTAGAAACCTTACTAAACAAACTTAAACAAAAGGAAACACAAATTGTGCTTTAAAAGTCAATAAGAGCTAAAATGTGCTCTAAGTTGGGATAAACTTGAGTAAGGCTAATGAGCTTACCAAGAACTTCATTTATTACTAATGAACTTATTAAACCAATTACCAAAGAAAACCAAGCTTGAAACAAGTTAAAACACAAAATGTGCTTTAAGAAGTCTTAAAGCACGTTTTTGAAAAATTGTCTTGTAAATGAGTTTTGAATGGCTAAATGTCCATCATTACTCTTAAATATATATGTGTACTATATAGTATCACATTTGGGTGGCTATATTAGTGGGAAATCAAAAATTTCACTTCTATGTGCCTTGTATAGGTGAATAGTACTTTTTATAAGCTAGTTTATAACATATGTTGTATTAAGTAATTTAAATTGACAAACAAAGACTAAAATGCCCTTATACTAATAAAGGGGGCCGGTTTTTATAAGTGTGGTGACTCACCACTCTCTAGTTAAGGTAATAAGTAATTAAAGCAAATAAGTAAAACTACTTTTTACTTTATAACATAAATATCTTTAAAAGCAACTTCTATCTTCGCGCCCGTTTTTATTGTGTTTGGATGTTATAATTGTGACTACATGCTAAGTTATTGATGTTTTACTGTATTTAGTACGAAACGATGTTAATATGTTGAAAACGAGTCAAAACGAGCGTTTTTTGAAAAAACGCTCCAAAATGTGCACGTTATATATAAACGGGATGTGTTCGGTATCTTCATTTCTCACGAACGCACCATCTCTCCTACAAACTACCTCGCCGGAATCCTCTCTTTCTGATCGCCGGAGCCACCGTCGGACCACCGCCGACCACCGCCGGACCACCGCCGGAAAAAATTTCCGGTGAGTTTTTCGATTTTTTTTTTGCAAGTTATAGATCTTGATGTGGTGATTTCAAATATGTTGTAAGAATTTAAAACACACATTAAATTAGCCTAGATCTACAAAATAAAAATCTGGAAAAAAAAGCTTGAAACTCCATTAATGGAGTTCAGTCACCCTTCCCACCGACACTACTGCAACCGAGTCGCCCCTGCTTCTGGAACGAAGAGACGAAGGTCGCCCCTGCTCCTGAGGTGACTTGATATGGCTCACCCCTGCTCCTGAGGCGACTTCAGATGGCTCGCCCTTGCTGTGGACACGCCTCCACTGAGCTCGCCGCGACCCGGGAGACGACGGTGCCTCGACCCGTCTGAAGCCACGTCCTTAGTGAAGTCGCCCCGGCTGAAGAAACGAAGCCACAATACTCGCCTCCCTGGTTGACACGACCTATCCGTGGTCGTCCTGGCGGCGGTGGTTTCCTAGCTGCAGTCGCCCCTGGGCAAGACACGAACCAGCTACAGTCGCCCCACCTATTGGGGCGACTTACTTGTTTTTTTTTTATTGTAAATGTTTTTAAAAGTTTAAAATGATATATTTATGTTTATGAACTTATATTATAAGTTTGATTAAATTAAAATAAGGTTATAACTATTAAGGATAATGTGCTTAGAACAAAGTTAAAGATTAGAATGAGTTAAAGGGCTTTTAGGTACAAAATGATAAGTAAAAAGGGATTAAAATGAAATTTTTGAAAACTAAAATGTATAGGGCCGAAATGTTTCTGTATAATATAGTTTATAATGATACGTGTATGTTTATGAACTTATATTATAAGCTTTAGTAAGTTAAATTAGGTTTAACTACTTAAACCAAGCTTAAAACTCATCTTTGTGCCTTTATTTTTTACCATGGACTATGGGGTGTGTATACTTCTATTTTTTTAACCTTCTTTGTCCTTGTATTATGGCAGGAAATTGGAGGTTGGGAGCCCCTTGAAACTCCTCTGTAATAGGGCCGAAGAGCAAGGAAAACTTCAAGCTACAAGCCTCTTGAAAAATCAACATTTGGGCATTAGGAGGTAACTCCTTATGTTAGGGTTAAATGTCATTTTTATGATGTTTGGTGTTGTAACTATAAGGCCGAATACCTACTGTTTTATTTACTATAGTTGTTGTTGATTTATTATTACTTACTTGTGTAACTAATCTTAACTGGGTTGCTTCAACTTATGCAGTGATGGATAAGATAAAGAATATTGTGAAGAACGTCTACACCAAAAAAAAGAAGAAGGACAGGAAGGAGGAGCAGCCAATGACTGCTTCGTTCCGTCGTGAGCGGGCTGCCGCAGTTGATCCTCCACGGCACTCATCTTTCCAGCCACAACAGGGTCATGCTGAGCCTGCACGACACTCTTCTTTCCAGCCACAGCAGGGTCATGCTGAGCCGCCTCGTCACTCGTCATATCACCCACCGCAGCAGCCCATCATGGACCCATCCACGCAGTCATTCCATGAATCCGACCCAGTCGCTTTCAACATACCTAGGAGAAGATGCCTGAACCTTCATCCTTTGCAGGTAATTGGTCATCTGCTGATGGGGCTCAACTCCATAGCTCCAGTTTCAATATATCGGGTCAGAGTAGCCACCAGGAGGGGCATGTGGAGGCACAGACTTATGCTGGTGGTAGCTATCATGCTGGTGGTAGCGATCATGCTGGTGGTAGCTATCATGCTGGTGGTAGCGATCATGCTGGTGGTAGCTATCATGACCACCGTGTGGAGCATGCAGAGGCACAGACTTCTGCTGGGTGTAGCTATCATGACCCCCGGACCCCTCCGGATGCTGCAGCACCCGTTGACATGGACATAGATGAGGAGGGGGAGGAGGAGGCGGCTGAGGATACATCTGAGGATGAGGGCCTAGACGAGGATGACCCTGATCAGGAGAGCGCGACTGATGAGGAAGCTGCTCTCGCTATGGACCCCGTTATTCCCCCTTTCTGGAGGCTTACTGAAGTGCCAGTACCCGGTGGTCCACTGCTGACTAGTGTTATCACCAGCTTTGGTGGGCATGTCGCCATTGACCTTTGGTCAATGACTAAGGTATATACTATCTTATCTTTCAGTTTGGCATGTAGATTTAACTATTTCTTCATGCGTGTGTAAAATTTGTGTTAATTGTCTAGGACCGGGGTGTTTTGGGATTTAAACCCCGAAAACCTATAATCACGAACTGGCCGTTTAGCGGGGTTACTTGCAAAAGGGCAAGAAATATGATTCAGTACTCAGCGTTAGAGCATCTGCTAGATGTCACATGGGGCTTCAACAACATGTCTTTGATATCGGCCTTTGTGGAGAGGTGGCAGCCGGACACCAATTCTTTCCACATGCCTTTTGGAGAGATGACGATCACACTTCATGATGTGTGGCAGATACTGAGGATCCCAATCGTTGGTCATCCGATTCTGGGGAGTCCGACAAATAGTGAGCTTAAGGAGGCGATGGCTAAGTTGTTAGATTTTGAGGAGGGTGTTGACCAGATGATGAAATATATGTGGCATACTGGTGCTGTTCAGATATGTCCACTTATAGAGTGGTGTTCGACCGGCCAGAGGGTACCTATGAAGCAGGCGTGCGGTTGGCTCTACTATGCTCTCACCACTACCATCTTTGCTAACAAGGGCCATTCACGCATGAGTCCTCTACCGTTCTGGTTAGTTACTCCCATGGGTAAAAATACGAAGCTAAAGAGGTTCGCATGGGGAGCAGGTACTCTTGCGTGCTTGTATCGCCAGCTAGGGGTAGCATCTCGTGCTGACTGTAATAGCATTGCTGGCTCTTTGACCCTTCTCGAGGTAAGTGTTTTAATGTACAACAATGTGTAATAAATTTTCATGAATTCACATTAATAATTGGCATAATTTCTTTTTAAAATTTATGTAGTGCTGGATATATGCGTACTTCCCCACTCTTAGACCAGCAGTTAGTGCTGACTGGCGTGATGGGGATGATAGACCGTGGGCTATGAGATGGGTCAGGCCCACCTCCCAGCAGAAAGATCAAAATTCACTAGAGAACTACCGCAAGCATATAGATGTTCTGACAGCAAGAAATGTAAGTGGTACAACAATTTCAATTTGTATTATTTACTATATTGTTTATTACTGATGCTTACGTTTTCCTGTGATCCAATGTAGATTGATTGGTTGCCCTACGGTCGCGATAAGGTGAATGAGAACAGGGGCCGCTCTTGGTACAGGGGTACCTTGCAGTACATGACCGTGAATGAGCCATATATGCCAGAGCGTTGTCTTCGCCAATTCGGGTATGTTCAGTGTATCCCACCTCCCCCTATTAGACCGAACAATAGATCCGAAAAAAGAGGGAGAAAAGGAAAGCCCTATAGATGTGTGTACCCCCCCATGTATAGTGTGTGGGACACCACACGTGAGTGTGGACCTACTCCGGGGTTGACTAAGACACGGGCGGCCGTACATGCATGTGACGAAGATTATCTGGATTGGTACGTCAAACACACCCATCCGAAGATCATGAATCCTGACATATACGAAAACACCTTCGTTCATCGGCCGGATCCCGCCTTAGTAAGTTGATCTCTTCCTTTCTATAATTTCAGTTGATTATAGCATTTATGAATGCTAGACTAACTTTATAATATTACTTTTATTTTTTATGTGTACTTACCTGACCAAGTGTGTTACAGCTACTGTCTGAGGCAAGTGAGCTTGCACGCCCGTACTACCAAGAGAACAATGCATGGGACTGGTCATACTATCGTCAGGGGATGCCAGAAGAAGAACAAAGGGCTGCAACTGATGGTCTTGTGGATGTGTTCAGCTCTTTATACATATGGGATAGTTACCAGCGCCAGCATGGTGCACCCTAGTGCTTGTCATCTTGGATTTGGATGTAATAAACTTTAGTATCATCTTGGAACTGTTTGTTGTCTTCCATTTTCATTTGGTGTGTTAGACGCTAGTACAATTTGTGTGGTTGTAGTTTTTTTCTGGAGGACTTGGTGATGGTGGAATTGTTGCTGACAATGCTGCTGACCTTGTGGAGGTTCTTAGAACCGGTGGAGATAAGAAAAACAGGAGACTATGGCAAAAATTTTCTAGAAATGCATCGTTTCACAATGCTTGTTTCACTTCAAAGTTAACGATCAGTATTTGACAAATGTGCTTCTTAAGATCAATGCCTATCTGGGTGGTCTAAATTCTTTGTTGGTCGTTGAGTGTTCTCCAGCAATGATAGTGTCGAAATGAAATATCTAACATGTACCAAAGATTGTATATGTCACGAGAAATGAAATATATCAAAATGTAGAAATTCATAAGAAAGAAAAGATGTGTGACCAACTTCAATCTAAACTTCCTGGAATGCCTTTGTTTCTGTTGAGCTCGCTGCCTGTGAGAAAGAATTGTGATATTTATGGGCCTTGGCAGAAGAAGAATTTGGTAGAATTTGGTGTCGTCACACAATGCATGGCTTCTTTCAAAGTTAACGATCAGTATTTGACAAATGTGCTTGTTAATATCAATGCCAATCTGGGTGGTCTAAATTCTATGTTGGTCGGTGAATGTTCTCCAGCAATGATAGTGTCGAAATGAAATATCTAACATGTACCAAAGATTGTATATGTCACGAGAAATGAAATATATCAAAATGTAGAAATTCCTAAGAAAGAAAAGTCCCTGAATCCAAATCGTATGAATCACATAAATGAAAGTAATAACTATAACAACACGTTTATTCCACGTCCAAACATCCACTAAAGATTATAAATCCCGAAAATTATAACAACACGAGAACTAACAAGATCAAATACGCAATAACCAATAACCTAATTATTTCCTAACCTTTGTCTCTCTATTCCCCGTGCTATTACATTACGTCTCATCTCATAAATTGGTTCTTGGTCTTGAAAATCATCATCATCGGGCTCAATAGGATCATAAATAACAAGTAATGGAATATGAGCGATGAAATCATTATACTCCATGTAATTCTCCATCATCCGGCGAACTGATGTATCATTTCGTACATGAATAAAAGTCCACTCGTAGTCGCCCTCCAGCCCCAAATACACCATTGTTGTTATGTTTATTCTGCCGAGAGGGACTGTAGTGCTCGAATTACTCGTCGTTGTAGATCCCGGAGATTATTAGGATATGGCATAGTAACTTCTACGCGTCTGTGCCCCACTCTTCTATCAAATTGTGCTCCATGACGACTAAAAGTAGCTACATAATTAACGTGCAAACAGAAAGGAAACTCCATTTGATTTTGGGAGCGAAATGGGAATTAAGGTTTGAAGAGTTCAAGCAAGATGTAATTAGACAGATTCAGAGAGCACGGGGTAAGGAATGAGTATGTTGGGACACTAATACCCACTTTTATAATATTTGAGTAACACTGACATGTCCAACGGCTAGTTCAACGACTACTAAAATCAAGCGTACCAAACACACCGTTTGCAGTACAAAGTGAATTCAAAGTTACCATGGGTAATTACTTTTGTCAGGAAAGGTACACGTACCAGGTCACTGTACACGTACCAGGTTACCGTTTGCAGTACAAAGTGAATTCAAAGTTACCATGGGTAATTACTTTTGTCAGGAAAGGTACACGTACCAGGTCACTGTACACGTACCAGGTTACCGTTTGCAGTACAAAGTGAATTCAAAGTTACCATGGGTAATTACTTTTGTCAGGAAAGGTACACGTACCAGGTTACCGTTTGCAGTACAAAGTGAATTCAAAGTTACCATAGGTAATTACTTTTGTCAGGTAAGGTACACGTACCAGGTCACTGTACACGTACCAGGTTACCGTTTGCAGTACAAAGTGAATTCAAAGTTACCATAGGTAATTACTTTTGTCAGGTAAGGTACACGTACCAGGTTACCGTTTGCAGTACAAAGTGAATTCAAAGTTACCATAGGTAATTACTTTTGTCAGGTAAGGTACACGTACCAGGTCACTGTACACGTACCAGGTTACCGTTTGCAGTACAAGTGAATTCAAAGTTACCATAGGTAATTACTTTTGTCAGGTAAGGTACACGTACCAGGTTACCGTTTGCAGTACAAAGTGAATTCAAAGTTACCATGGGTAATTACTTTTGTCAGGAAAGGTACACGTACCAGGTCACTGTACACGTACAGGTTACCGTTTGCAGTACAAAGTGAATTCAAAGTTACCATGGGTAATTACTTTTGTCAGGTAAGGTACACGTACCAGGTTACCGTTTGCAGTACAAAGTGAATTCAAAGTTACCATAGGTAATTAGTTTTGTCAGGTAAGGTACACGTACTAGGTCACTGTACACGTACCAGGTTACCGTTTGCAGTACAAAGTGAATTCAAAGTTACCATAGGTAATTACTTTTGTCAGGTAAGGTACACGTACCAGGTCACTGTACACGTACCAGGTTACCGTTTGCAGTACAAAGTGAATTCAAAGTTACCATGGGTAATTACTTTTGTCAGGAAAGGTACACGTACCAGGTTACCGTTTGCAGTACAAAGTGAATTCAAAGTTACCATAGGTAATTACTTTTGTCAGGTAAGGTACACGTACCAGGTCACTGTACACGTACCAGGTTACCGTTTGCAGTACAAAGTGAATTCAAAGTTACCATAGGTAATTACTTTTGTCAGGTAAGGTACACGTACAGGTTACCGTTTGCAGTACAAAGTGAATTCAAAGTTACCATAGGTAATTACTTTTGTCAGGTAAGGTACACGTACAGGTCACTGTACACGTACCAGGTTACCGTTTGCAGTACAAAGTGAATTCAAAGTTACCATAGGTAATTACTTTTGTCAGGTAAGGTACACGTACCAGGTTACCGTTTGCAGTACAAAGTGAATTCAAAGTTACCATGGGTAATTATTTGTCAGGAAAGGTACACGTACCAGGTCACTGTACACGTACAGGTTACCGTTTGCAGTACAAAGTGAATTCAAAGTTACCATGGGAATTATTTGTCAGGTAAGGTACACGTACCAGGTTACCGTTTGCAGTACAAAGTGAATTCAAAGTTACCATAGGTAATTACTTTTGTCAGGTAAGGTACACGTACTAGGTCACTGTACACGTACCAGGTTACCGTTTGCAGTACAAAGTGAATTCAAAGTTACCATAGGTAATTACTTTTGTCAGGTAAGGTACACGTACTAGGTCACTGTACACGTACCAGGTTATAGTTTTTTTAACTTGTAACCTTGTGGCTAGTTCATGGCAAACCTCTATAAGGGATGCCTCCTCATTTCATCTTCACACACTCTCTCCCATATTCTCGAAGCTCTCTATTTCCTTACTCTCTTCCAACACTTATTTCGTTAAACTGTGCAAGCTCTCTCTCTAAACATGAGTCAATCTTCAGATTCCGATCATGAGTATGTTCCAATCTCAAGCCCAGTAAGTATTTAGTTTATTGTCTTTGTCATATCCGCCATCGCACACATTCATATTTCAATATTCATCTAACATTCTCTCGACCCTTATTGCAGGATAGTGACTCAACCACTGATCCAGATTGGGATGAATTTGATGAAGGTGTTCCGGATCATAATGCACAGATGGATGACTACATGCAAGAGATGTATAATCGAGCTCCGGTGGTGGACACAGGTTACTTATTTGAAACAAACCAGGCCTTTAGGGGTAAAGAAGAAGCGAAAGCTTGGGTAGATAGTGTTGGCCATCCCAACCATATCTACACCATAATTCAAAGTTCTCGGTCAGGCCAAGATTTCCACATAACATGCGAGAGGTATTGGAAACCACGAAGGACATCACGACCTGGTGTCATCAACCGGCGCAGATCATCGGGTTCAAAGAAATGTGGTTGCCCTTTAAAATTAAGGGGTATTACACAAGCTACGGGTGTTTCTTGCAAGTGGGTAACGGATGGCATAACCATGATCTCGCAGAGTGGGCAGAGGGTCATTTTGTGGGAAAACGCCTGACTGAGGCGGAGGAGATTATGATCGACCAGAGAACCAGAGTCGGTGTGCCCCCCTGTGCTATTTATTCCGAGCTCACAACAATCAACCCAGAAACGTCAGCAACAAGGAAAGACATATACAACCGGATACAAAAAACAAACTAGTAAATAGAGATGGTCGATCTATGGTGCAGACTCTGCTGAGTGACCTAGACAAAAACAACTACTACTACGATTACACTACAGATCCAAGTAAGTCAACTCAGTATGTCTCAAATAACTTCAATCATTTAGGTTTCATCTTAATTTGATAGATAACATGATTATATTTCACAATTTAGATGATCAAACACGACTTGGGTCCATCTTCTTTGCACACCCTACATCTAGATTACTGCTCCATGCGTTCCCGTATGTCATAGGCATTGATGCTACCTATAAAACAAACATAGCAAAAATGCCTTTGGTTCAGTTCATCGGGATGACGAGTATAGGCAAAAACTTCAGCATTGCCCTCGCCTTCCTTGTCAGAAGCAACAGACATGTATGTGTGGGCACTTCAACAATTAAGGGACCTCCTCGGGCGGACTACAACCTCTACATTTATCACCGACAGATGTCTGGCCCTGATGAATGCCTTAGATGAGGTATTTCCTGAATCTCATCATCTACTATGTCGGTGGCACATAAGTAGGAACGTTCAGGGGAAAGCCGAGACTTATATGGGTGATAGAGGAAGGGCGGCGGCTGCAGTCCGAATGTGGACTTCGGTTGTCTACTCGAGCACAGAGCAGGACTACAACGAGAGGTACGCATATTTCAAGGAGACATACCGAAGCTACCCACGTTTCATTACGTATGTTGCATCAGTCTGGGAGAAATACAAGGAAAAATTTGTGGAGGCTTGGGTCAAGAATGTGTTGCACTTCGGCAACACAACGACAAATAGGTAAAATTGTTAATCTTGTAATGTTTAAGATAATACAGTGATTGTTATAGATCTATAAAACTTACTTAAACATTTGATAGGGTGGAGGCCGCACATTCTTCTCTAAAGGCGAGATTAAGGAGTGCTAGACACACTTTGGATGTAATCTTTCCAAAGATTCACGATCATGTGAATACAAGCATCCGGGAGTTAAAAAAGGATTTTGAGGCAGCCAGGACAAAACACAGAAGAGAGCACATGAGGGTTCCAATCGCTGACCTGATCGGGAAGGTTAGTACCCTTTGCTTAGATGAGCTAGTCAAGGAGCTTGGAAGGACGAATTATGTGCAAATGGACAGCTCAATCTGTGGATGTGACAAGGTAACCTCTCATGGATTACCTTGCGCTTGTAAATTAAACTACATGCTGGATAGTGGTATACTATGCTCCAAGAGGGATATACATCGTTTTTGGTATACCCTAAGCTGGGAGAAGCATGAATCGACGATTGATATGGTATCCTACATGGAGGAAGAACAAATAGATGGCGACACATAGCTTCTGAGGTAGCACAGTCAGATGATCCTACTCTGATTGCGAGATGTTACAGTCAACTCCAAAACTTCCTTCACCCAGATATGGTGTGCCAATTAGGAGAGCCGTTGGAACAGGTTGGGATTGGCAGACCTACCGGGCCCTCAAGACCAAACCGACGAGAACCTTCGTCTTGGGAGCGTAACCGACCAAGGGCAGGCCAGTCACAAGGAGCGACATCAAATAGAAGATCACGTAATAGAGGATCATCAAATCCGAGTCGATTCAGCCCTTTGACGACTTCCCATACTACCAGAATTTCAACCCCAACCTATATCAATATATGACTGGGTATATTGATGTTCGTGGAGATGGGAATTGTGGTTTCAGGGTCATTGCTGACTACCTATATTCAGACGAAGAGAGGTGGAAAGATGTCCGTGTAGCATTGTACAATCACATGAAGAATCAAGCACCGGCGAATGGACTATACAAGGCCATTTTTAACGAAGGACCGTACAACGGCATGTTAAGAGCGCTTCATTGGAATTCAGGAGGGCCAGCACCTCCACATAAATGGATGCACACGGAAATGGGGTTGGTGATCGCGACAAGGTACACTTCGATAGTAGTTTTCTACTCTACTGTCTATGGGGGTGCGGCAAGTGCCACATACCTTCCGATCGATAATTATACCGATCGTGATAGCCCAAGAGGAGAGATCCACATAGGAATTTGCCCCGAGGGTCATTTCATAAGGTTCGGCATGGTTCATGACTCCCCACTCCCCCCTGTCTATCCGCAGTGGTTCACTTATAGAAATCCAAACACTGTCGGACCTTGGATTCATCAAATACAATCTAGGTTAGATAGTTGGAGAAACGTTATACCTTAGTTTTTCATTAACTTAGTTGTTGTAACTTAGTCTTTCTTTAACTTAGTTTTTGTAACTTAGTTGTTGTAACTTAGTTTTTCTATAATTAGTTTTTCTATAAATTAGTTGCTCTTTAACTTAGTTGTTGTTTTACTCATATTGACTTAATTTGGTTATTCAAACATCTATTATTTCAAAAAAAAGTGTCTCCCCGTAACATTCAAACTTATTCAACTAAGTTTGGTGAAAAAAAAATTTGTACTGCGAATAGTAAAGTATTTGCTATTCGCAGTACAAATTAATTTTAAGTCAAATTAATAATATAAACACATAAAAATGTAATATAAACACATAAAAATGTAATCCAACACGTGGTGAACGAAAAAAAATGCTCCTGTATTCATTCCAACAAAAAGTAACTAGTAAAATAAAATCCGCTAATAACACTACAACACTTCGTAAATTTCTTTCGGTTTCTTTTTTTGAAAAAAAAAACACTGCGCCACATCATTACTATTACAATACGTCAATATGAATTCAAAATTTTCTCTGCTCTGATTCTTAATTTGGTACTGCGATAGCAACCCCCATAATATATATAATATACTTGTCTGATATTCCTTTCTATTTTCACCGTAATTGCAATGACTGGTGTTTTCATTTATATATAATATTGGGTTCAATGATAATTATTAGAAATAAACTACTATTACCAATTTAAAGTCTATTCACGGTAATTGCAAACAATTGCACGGTAATTGCAATCAACTGGGTGGTGCTAATCTACTGGATTCTGTAAACAGAACCTACTGTTACCAATTTAATAGTTGAGGTTGTTAACTGCAAATTAAGTCTATTGAGTAAGTGAGGGTTTAGTAAAATTGTTTGGCGTTAATTTGGGTATTGGTGCTAATCTATTATTAATTTAGAGACATCATAATTTAGTTAATTGGTGTTGACATATATGATATATATATATATAATATGTATGTGTCCTGAAATCAACAACTACTAATTTGAGAATAATTGTGTTAAAAAAAAATAATAATAAAGTTAGGTAGTGGGAATTAAATTAATGTATTATTAAATAGTAATCGAAGATCAAAAGGTATCTTAATTACAATTAGAATTAAGCGAAGAGTTAAGGAAATAATATGTTAATAAAGATGGCCGATTGTGTTTTGACGCGGTCCAGAAAGAATCCTAAACCAGTAGTTAAGATTATCAAGCTTTCGGTGGCTTTGGTGAACCTTAAATTTTAGAATACATATACATTTAAGTTTAAGAAACAAGGATAAATAAGTAGTATATATATATATAGTTTAACCAACAAACTAATTTATCATATCCTTCGGGTCACGGTAATGTTACAGTCGAACAATATATAGATATACAAGTTTCCCTCGCTTGAAAATGACAAATGAAACCACTATCGGTCAATGTTAAATTAAACATATAAACGTGTAATAGCGCTAAACTTAATACATATACATACACGCATGTATATCTGTGGCCATGTTACGTTAAATATTTACACATATATTTATATACACATGTATATAGTATGGTAACAAAAATTAAGAGAAGCGTTATAAAAAGGAACAATGTTATATACTAGCGTGGATAAGAAATTACTCACTTAATTAATCCAATTATAGGATCGAAATAGCTGGGACGTCAACCCGGATTAGGCGACGTCGAGTTAGGCCAAGGTATGGTTTCTTGTAGCCTTCTTGCTACCGAGTTATACTCGGCTTGTGTGCTAGTTGTTTGTGTGAAAATGACCCCCAAGATTAAAGCATGTAACTGGGCTATTATTGTTGCTTGAAATTGTGTGGTGATTAATCCGTCTTGATATTTGTCGTGCTGCTAACTACACAGTAGAGTAGCCTAATAAAGAGGAAATGGATTGGATCATGAATGGAGAATTCAAGGAGATTAAGAGGATGGATTTATATGAGTGTAATATTAAATTACAACTTCCGTATTAATTGTTAACGACATCATAGTGATGTCCCAAAGTAATAAAGGGAGAGATTATGAGAATTTAAATGATGTTAACTATTGGGGGGACGAGAGGATCCGGGTAGACCGGGCACGCGTGTTTATTGGATTGAGAGGCTGGTACCTGCATCAGGTCCAACCTCGTTGGAGTGCGTTTGCGGACTGCGCTGCCCCGGAGTCAAGCAGTTGGCTCCACGTCTTTGGCGCATGATCATGGACAGGGGTGATATATATGTACGCCACCATCGGCGAAGATTATTGATTCGTGAGTATAGCACCCACTTGATATGGGCCACCTGCCCTAAGATTAAAAACTGTAAACAGTCTCAAAATTCAGACTGTCTTGAGAACATTAAGAGGTATATGCGAAATCCCACTGTGTGGATTGCGAAGATAAATTATTTGAACCTAAACAATTCCAATGAGAGGATTGTACTAATTGAGAAAGAGAAGGGTATGGAAGGGCTGGAGGATTAAAACCCTAGTTAAGGTTAAGAGAAGGAAGAGTACTAACTCTGTTGTGACGACTTGATCCCATTGTGTAGGATCACTTGTTTGATTATTGGATGATTATGTGTTGGCATGTTGTATGTTTACAGTACTTATTATATATGCATGATTAAATAATGAATCGCATGTTCATCCGACCAATTAGTTGAGTGTAGCCCGGTCGCACGTGGGCTACACAATTCCATACCAGCAATTTATTTTGCTGAGCCGTTTTATGGCCAACCATTCACAGGTACATGAAGGAGATGCGACCCGACCGAGAGTAGGTGGGGTACACTTAGGACTTGGGATTCATTGTGATTCTGGTATAAGATGTATTTAGGCTTGTGGTGTATTAATTAAGACTTAGAGACTCGGTATGTATTTTAAGGAGATTGTTATATATTTCCAGTCATTCGGACCGTAACATTTTGGACGGGAAGGCCTTGTCAGTCACGGGGTGACTGGCGGCGGTAACACCAATATTGTTTAAGTTATATCCGTTGTGGTTTATTGTTTACATTGGAGTTCATTAAAAGCTGATTATGGGATTTAGAGTTGGGGTGTTACACATCTCATGTTGTAACACTATCTACACAAATCATAAGCAAAATCTTGGCTGTTAGGCTTAAAGCGGTTCTTCCTGAGATTGTCAAGGAGATTCAGGGGGCTTTCATAAGAGGACGTCTCATTTCTGATAACATTCAATTGTGCTCATGCCTAATGAAACACTACCAAAGAGCCCATTTGGCGTTCAGCTCATCATAACTTCCGACTCTCAAGAGACTTGCAAAACTCAGGCAACTTAAGCAACGGTTCCGAGGAAATAGGTCACTTCAGCCACTCGAATGCCTTTAGGGCGCGCACCCGTCCCCGTCCCATTTTTGCTCACTTTGAGCAAGTCAGTAAAAAGGGCTACCTTCTGAGAAAAGCCTTCCCCGCATCGGCGTTGATATTTCGCCAAGCCAAAGGAAAAGGGCGAAGTTCAGATACATCCCTCGGAGTCGTCCTCACTCGGATCTGCTAAGGGTGGTATAAGTCCACTCTTATCCTTGTGGTGGCGAATGGCCAACCGGCATGTCGGCTTGTGCCTCATTGCCGGGGCCCTTGGGTTAATTAACCTAAGGCTTGTCAAGATGTGTGCTTGACGCCGCTAGCGTATGGATGTGCCTTGTTTGCATACATGTGTTCAATGTCTCTGCGTGCATGTGTGCTTGCTTGTTGCTTGAGTGTTCCTGTTTGTTTTCCGCTGCGTGTTTGCTTGAGTTTTTTTTAAGTAATTCATACGTTAGAAAGTTGGTATAAGAGCCTAACCCATTGGCAAACTCTGTTTGCAGGTTTTTAAAGTGCTGAACTCGGTGTGAGGCCCCGTTCCGGAAATTGTGTTAAGTTTGCAATCGAAAACTAAGTCCTGCCTACAGATTGCCGATCATGGGCGGAAATAGTCCTCATTCTACTTCTCTATGGGCTTACCTAGAAGAACTAAGAGATGTTGTGGGTCTATCTAATCGGGCAGCTGATGCGGTGGACCCAGAGTTGGATTTAATAAGTGTTGTGCAAGGACTTGTGAATGACAACAAGTTCCTTAAAGATGTTGTAAATGCATTGGCCAGTGATGTTGCACGACTCAAAGCTAAATTCGAGAGTCAAGAACAAGAAGATGACTCTGAGACTCACGTTAGTGAACAAGACTCCCTGGCTAAACAAAACGCAGACCTTTCTGAGAAATTGAATAAGGCACTTGATGTCTTGGCTGGCCGTGGAGTTCCTTTTGGTGATTCAAAGTTAAACCAAGGGATCCGACCCCTTTTGATGGGACCCGTGATGCCGAAGCCGTTGAGAATTTCCTGTATGATATGGTAAGTTACTTTGACGCTTCAAGAATTAGAGAAGACCTGAAGGTCTCAGTTGCTAAAACCTATCTGGTCAGTCATGCCAAAAAGTGGTGGCAATTTAAGGAAGAGACTGACCGGAACAGTGGGGATGCAGCCCCTAGAACTTGGCAAGATTTTAGGGGAGCCTCTAAGGCACACTTCCTTCCCCAGGACATAGCTCATAAAGCGAGGACTCGGCTCCGAGCTCTCAAATAGACCGGTTCCATCCGAAAATTCATTGAGAAGTTTATCTTCATTGTTTCTGATCTTCCGACTATGGATGAGGGGGATAAAGTCCATGCTTTTATTGAGGGTTTGAAACCTTGGGCTCAGAATGAGCTAAGGAGAAGTAGGGTGACAACTGTTCCCCAAGCTATTGGGGTTGCCGAGGGTCTGGTGGATTTTCGACAGGAGTCCTCACCTGGAAGGCTAGTTTTCCCAATCCGAGAAAGGAGGGTGGTTCCTCCCCACAGAAGCGGAAGTGGCCGGCAACCCAGCCTGAGTGTGATCCTAGTCACTCATAATCGACGCAAGTAGAGTGTTGGTTAAAGGAAAGGAGTCAAAGTCTTTTAACAAGAAGGGGAAGAAGACTAAACCCAACTTCACCCCAAACTTGCTATTTCTGTGGTGATGCACATTTTGTTACATCCTGTCCTAAGCGAGCAAATATTTATGCGCTCTTGAGTCCTTCTAGTGAGGGTGTTCGCAAGGATGTTGTCCCTTCAACTTTTGTTGGCTCTATTTTGCATCCGCCTAAGGAGCCACGAGCAACTCCGTCGCCTTGAGTGTCGTGTAGGCACTTAGGTTTTTGACAACCCCAAACCCATACTGTTTTGGTAGCTGCGAACGTAGATGTTATGTCTGTTCATGGCACATGTAAATTATGTACATAAGTCGGTATGTGGGTGGGAGATAAGACTTTTGAGATCTCGGGGTTTCCAAGATTCCCCATGTTCTAGGGTTCACCCTTTTTTGTGGGTTTGTTTACGGGCACACGAGCTAGTGTGAAGAGGGAGAAGTGTTCGTTCGGTTAACGAGAATTTGCTTTCACAGGCCACATCATCCTTGTCGGGGCGGTTCGTATGGACCCATCCAAGGTGAAAGCGATCCGAGTGAGGACGACTCCGAGGGATGTATCTGAACTTCGCCCTTTTTCTTTGGCTTGGCGAAATATCAACGCCGATGCGGGGAAGGTTTTCTCAGAAGGTAGCCCCTTTTTACCGACTTGCTCAAAGTGGCAAAAATGGGACGGGGACGGGTGCGCGCCCTGAAGGCATTCGAGTGGCTGAAGCGACCTATTTCCTCGGAACCGTTGCTTAAGTTGCCTGAGTTTTGCAAGTCTCTTGAGAGTCAAAAGTTATGATGAGCTGAACGACGTTATTTGGCTCATAAGCAAGAGATGCTTGCGGTAATCCTCTGTCTTATGTTTTGAGGCATTACCTTCCCGGGACTAAGTTTTCTTTCCTTTTGGTTGTTGTCACTGTTGATGTGACTAACCCTATTTTACCACGCAGGAGAAGTTGTTCCCTAAGCAAGCGAGATGGGACGAGTGTTCGGGTCTGCATAATGATGTCCTGATGCTCTGAGTCAGCATTGTTTTGGGCTAAACAACAATATCTCTCGCGTGGGAATTGACCTGGTGGTCAGAATCCAGGAAGCATCAAAATCCGACTCGACTTACAAATAAATTTGTGAGGAAGTCCGTGATGGCATAGACTCGCCGCTACACCCCGCTTAAAGACCTAGCTGCTTGATGAGAAATGTCCAGTTATTGTTCATGCTGGGAAATTTTGTATCGAATAGAGAGAAAGAAGTTGCAACATGGGCGAGAGGGTAACTTATTGCATATCCAAGATGAGATACAAAAATACTTAGAATCTTTCCCGGGGACGGCAAAGACTTAGGTGGGGGGGGTTTTGTTACGTCCAAATTTTGTAAGGACAAAGGCAAGCAGCTTGACACCAGAATGTATTTGCACTCAATGATGTAATGTAAGCCTTCGGGCCTTGTATCTCAATTAATAAAAGAAGTAGCCCTTTCGTACCTGCGTTGCGATGACTCGGTCTCTCTCTGTTATACGCCCTTTAAGCTAACTTGCAGGTGTGCAGGTAGCTGAGGGGCCCTTGGGGATAGAGCTTTGGAACTACGGTGCGAGCTCCTATTACCCAGATGCCGAGAGCTGGCGGCATCAACTCAGTATGTCTCTGGTTATTCTTACCCCGGTGTGTGGGCGGCACATCGTTAGAGCCTTTATGGCTCTTACAGGGATGAGTTGGATTAGGGTGGAGATAAGTGTGTTGGTATTCGCTCAATGCCCTCACCCTCCGGTCATCGGTGCCTGCACTGTCTGTGTGGGTTAACCTCGTGGTTACCCGAGCACTAGTGTTACTTGTACTTGGGCCGCGCACTTGAGAATGAACTGCAAGTGGTGCGCGGAACCCCTTTGACCTTGACGTTCGAAGTTAAGGGATTTGGGATGGCCGGAGAACTTATCTGATATTTCTCCACGGTGTATGATGAAGGTGGGCATTAGGAAGGCTTTTGATACAGTTGATTGGCCCTTCCTCATCGACACCATGTCTTTCTTAAACTTCCCCCCATTTTCATCAACTGGATTATGCAATGTGTCTCCACCACCTCTTACTCCATAAGCTTGAATGGCTCCCCTACGGGGCTTTTCAAAGGAGAAAGAGGTCTGCGCCAGGGGGACCCTCTTTCTCCTTATCTCTTTGTCCTAGTCATGGATATGCTTTCTCGTCTGTTTGACCAGCTCCCCCATGAACCGGGTTTTAGATACCACCCTTCCTGCAAGACCCTTAATGTTTCCCACCTATTTTTCGCGGACGATGTCCTCCTTTTTTGTAGAGGGGACCAAACCTCCATCTCCCTTATGCTCAGTAAGGTCAACCTTTTCTCAGAAGCCTCAGGCCTGAAACTTAACCTCTTCAAATGTGACATCTTATTTGGAGGGGTAAGCCCCGCCGCAGCAAACTCTATCCTCTTCTGCACCAGTTTTAACCAGGGATCCTTCTCCTTCCGCTACTTGGGCATCCCTATCTCTGCCAGAAAGCCCAAATCCTCGGACTTTGCCCCAGCGATCGAAAATGTTCAAAGGGCTATCTCCTCTTGGGGGAGGGTAAGCACCTCTCCTTTACGGGCCGCTTCACTCTTATCCAAAGCACCCTGCTTGGAATCATTGGCTTCTGGCCCTCTTCAGTAGCTATCCCCAAAAATGTTATCCAATGCATAGTTAGGAAGCCGCGCTCTTTGCTCTGGTCCGGGACACTGCCAGCAACCCCACCCCGCAAGTGGCGTGGAGCGCCATTTGTCTTGACAAGAGTAAATAGGGGCTTGGAATAAAGGATGTTTTTAAATGGAATATGTACTTTCTTCTTAAAATAATCTCTTCCATAATTAATAGCTCTGAGAGACTTTGGATCCAATGGATCCATAGTCTCTACCTAGGAAACTCTAGTATCTGGGCCACCACTCCCAAAGGAGATGACCCGTGGATATGGAAGTCCATCCTAAGGGCCAGGATTGGTGGATCAAACAGTGCGGCTCTACCCAGGATGCCATGTCCCTCTTCCTCACCTACCCTCCCCGTCTCCGTGTCAACACCATTTACTGTTGGAGAAATATGTGACTACTTCTTCTACAACTTAGGCAGTGTACCTATCGTTTTGCGGAATAGTGGATTTGTGGGGTTGTCGTACTCTTGGGGACCTCGCTGTGGATAACTGATAGTGTAGTAAATTGACTGAGATTTCTAGTAAATAGATTTTATCCTTTTTTGAAAGAAAGAAGAAGTTGAAAACTTAATTTGAACAGTAATATAAACAATTAATCAAAACAGAATAGAGATAGAAATTATAAATCTTTTGTTTTTAAAGAAGCATCCTGGGTTGTTTTGCTCACCTATTTTTATCCAATTATATCAATATAAACTTTCCCACTTTAGCAATAAACTCAGGAATCTTAATTAGTTCATTGACTGGTCCTTGTACAATAAACCCTGACTAACTTAAACAACAAGCCGCAATCCTTGCCCAAGTCATTATAAATTACTCGCTTTATTACCAATTCCTATTGGAGACAGATTAACCTATAGGCGAGACACGCTTCTAGTCGTTAACCTGTTTTGACTTCCTTTGTCTAGAACCTTGTCTTAGCACTGCACTTTAACAAGAGAACTACAAATATCACTTTAATAATTGTACAAGATTAAAGCGCATTAAGGACAAGAATCAAAATACTGCTTAGATAATTATAGTGGAAAGTTTACATAACACAATTATATAAAATAGGCTCGCTTCCTAACCCGGGAGGCTAGGTTTATTAATCACACATAATTATACAAACAAACATCAATAATAAGATAGACATTAAAACAGAGTAAAGTTAAAAGAAAGAAGAACTCTATTTGGGGAGAGTTGTTTCGCTTCCGAGCTTGTCTCTATGATTATGCCGACCTCAAAACGATGACAAACGGGTAGAACGAAGAATAACGAACAAACTGGCAAAAGTTGGTCCTGTCCGTGTGGGGCCACCCGGACACAAACGCGGACACAAACCGGACAAATCGGACACAGCCTGGGTTTGTGCAGATCGTCTTCTTCCTCTGGAAATCAGGAAAATAACAATGTAACTTTGTTTGGAGATGTGGAACTTGATCGATGGTGTGGTTGTAGGGGTTTAGGATGAGAAGAAAGAGGAAAAAAAGAAAACTGGAGAATTTGGATTTAGGAAGGGATTGATGAAGAAGATTGAAGGAGCGTGGGTTTTATAGAGCAGATGAAGAGGAAGATGACAAGGTGGATGGGATATAAGGTAGGCGGTGTAGTAGATGGATAATTGTAGGCGCCGTAGATAAGAGAAGAAGAAAGCGGCACCGAAAGTTACAACGCGTGAAATCTGGAAATCGGCGCCGCAGTTTATACGTGTCCGCGTTTCTGTCCGCGTACGGACACATATCAGGACGTGAGACGTCCGCGTTTGAGTCCGCAAAGCGGACACGCTCTTTTGTTGCGTCCGAGTTTGAGTCCGCAATGCGGACGCGCTCTTTAGTTTGCGTCCGAGTTTGAGTCCGCAATGCGGACGTGTGTGTGTGTGTGTTGAGTCCTTATTTGTGTCCGCGTTGCAGACAAGCTTCTTTGTTTTGTCCGTGAATGAGTCCGCAATTCGGACACACCTGTCCGCGTTTGAGTCCGCGTGGGGCTACGCGGACATGTGTATTTTTTCCTCATTTTTCTGCAATCTTCAACTGGGCTTAGATTCTTCTTTTTAGCTCCGTTTCACTCGCCGTTTGTTGCGTTGGAAAGCTTGTAAAGTAAACTATGTGATTCCAAGACTATTTCCTGTTTTTGACACATAAAATATATCATTTCATATCAAAACATAAATCTAAGGAAAAACATACGATAAATGAGAAATATGACAAGAATTGTTTATGAAAATAGGAAGAATTATAGCCCTAAAGATAGATGTATTTCGCACTTATCATTTACCAAGATGTCTCTTCCCCTACTAGACACTTTCCCTGGTATAAAATCTGTTGGAATACCTGGGCGCTTCCCAAAGCTTAGTTCATTTTATGGGCTACCCTTAAAGGTAATCTTAAAACCTGTGATAAATTGTAATCGTGGGGCATTAGCCTTGCTAACAGATGCTGACTCTGTGAGCAAGCTCTAGATACAAGTGGGCACCTCTTCTTTTTTTTTGCAGGACTACTTGTAGGATCTGGTGGACCATCTGCGACTGGCAGGGGATCCCCCACCAACAGGTCTAACCTTCGCAGCTGCGCACACCGGATATCCTACTACTTCAAGAGGAAAAGACCTAAGGACTCCGTCAGACGTGCGGCCATCGCTAATGTAGTCTACTTCCTATGGATCGAAAGATGCAGAAGAGCCATGACGGGCTATGCGAGAACCCCGCCCTCATCATTGCGGACGTGAAGGAGCGACCAAAGCCTTCATCTGAACTAATCTCCTTCCCAACCGAGATAATAGTGTTTGGCTTAACCAGATTCTTGAGTCGTAATCTGTTTAGTATCCCCCCCCCCCCTTTTGATTAAGATGTATTAGGTCAGTCCATCGCCACCTTTTTAGAACTTGGTGCGTCCCCATTTGATTGTATATCCTTAGTATCTGATATATAGCATTCCCTATGTATCTTCTTTGTATGAACTCTATTATTCATTTATTATATTGTTCACCTCTTTATTAACCAAAAAAAATTCCATGCGGTTAACCGGTATACGCCCTGAACACCCCTAGTTGCAGCCCATTATCATTTCTGTCATTAAAACACACCTAGCTAAAAAATGATTAACAAAAAACCCTAGCTAAAAAACTTGCAACCTGCAACAGCCTGCACGACTTGTCTTTCTTCAGTTGAGAAGGCAGCATTGGCTAAGCTGTTTGCACCTCAGTCAATGATTTTCTGGTACACATGGCACTTGACTGTTACTCCCTCGGTTTAACATTATTAGGAAAGTTGGAAATGACGCATGTACCCTTAATTTTTACTTTTTCATCTATATAATAATTATTTTTGTGTTGAATAGTAAGGTAAAGTGGAAAAAATTGTCAAAAAGCTAGAATATCACAATTTTTAAATAAGAATCACTTCTTAAGAATAACAGATATTTAAATGAAGTAATGAAAGCTAGTAATCACATTACTTAAACTGATATTCTCTAAAATAAATATAAGCTCACTTCTAATATATATACAGATATTATTAATGGAGGGAGTAATTTTTTCTCTGGCGTATCGCATATCTCCAAATAGCTGTACTATTATGCTAGGTTATACGAATTTCCCAGTTTAGTAGAGAGTCGGAGACAGCTGCCGAGAAGGCCGGTAAGTCTCCATTAAGTAAATCTGTGACTCCCAATCACACGTTCATTGATGATCGATGCCCAGTTGTCCACCTGACTAAAGAAGAAGGTTCATTAGGTATAACTTTATTACGATAGATGGATATACAGAGGTTTAAGTGGAACAGAGATCAAGCAAAGTGGCGTATTAGTCGATTTTTTTTTTTTTGGCGTATTAGTCGATGAATTCCTCGAACAAAAGCTTGGAGGAGAACAAGGGAATTAAGGTAAGATATGGAGGCCCTCAGGGTTCACGGTTCAGACCAAGTCCTGCCGTGTTGAGAATCAATGAGAGAATGATGATATCCAATTTAATGAAAAACAAATTAACCGTAAATATCTGAAATAAAATGTAAAAACTACTGGAATAGCGCTTTATTGCCACAATGCCACAACCAGTACACAAGTCATAGAGAACCACAATCCGTAAGTCTGTTTATATACAGTGCGATATTAATCACCACCACAGCCACCCCACCACACCACAGCCGCACCACCGCCACACCAGCCACACCACCGCCACCACCACCAACCACAGCCACCGTCCCCACCTGAACCCCCAGCATCGCCACCGCCGCATCCTGTTGTAGCTGCCAGTACTGACAGGCCAACTACCGTACCACCTGCTGCGGCCCCCATGATAACCATCCCGCCAGCCTTACTTCCAATTCCATTATCCCTCGTCTCCATGGATATCCCTCTGTTGACGTTGGGTATCCGAGGCTGAGTTGTAGTACCAGGGATTGCTCTCGGATCTCTTACCGCACTGTGTAAAAAGGGTGAATGCCACAAAATTCCAACAGGGATAGGATAATCATCGCTACAATGGCTGCAGTCTCCATCGCTAAATTATCAATAATGGTCTAGCTAGGACTGCGCGCAGTTGGTTCTAGGTGATGCTGGTTTGTGGTATCACAGAAGAGCTGGAATGGTATTTGTTATGACCTTAATTTATTCTTTAATGGCCGGGTCAATTGGTTCGATATCACTTGCGTGCACATAATAATTGATCAACCCCTTGACTGAAGAAAACAAAACCACATAATTATCCTCTTTATATTATTCTATAATTGTCGTCCCAATTATTAGCTCTTATAGAATAGTAGTTTGACACTACTCACAAGAGGAGAATACTTAATATTGATGTTTTATAGTATTATATTGAGTGTTGCTTGGTTATGGAATATGTTTTTAGTCTAGGGGTATAGATGAGCTTATTGATTAAGTTGTGCGCTTCATTGTAATTATGCCTTTTAATATCTGCACTATAATGGTCGTCAGTGTTAGTAGTTGGGGTATCGATGAACTGAATAAAGGGATTTTAGACCTGTTAGAAGTATTGTGGGGTGAGATATACTTCAAATCCTATCAGAATATTGAAAAATATCACTATTCAAACAATGAGGCAGATTAACAACTACTGGATAAATGTCTAAGTATCTGTGATATCTTAAAAGTTGTTCTACTAGTTGGTTTTCTTCTTTCCTTTTGAGTTATTCAAGTTGGAGGAACCCTAGAGCATAGTTGAGAGTGTATGGTAGAGGGAGTAAACACTTTACTACCTCAGTCTCCTATGTACGCCCTCGTAACTTTGATGAATGATCGATATGTGCTACTTAGATATAACTAGGAAGATCTAATTAGAGAGAATTCAAACCCCAATAGGCTTTAATCTCTTAGTTTTAATGATAATTATCCTTTTCTACCAAAAAAATAGTAATTAAGTAAACTAAGTTTTTAGTTTAGAGAAACTTAAATAAAACTTCATACTAGCAACACAATTAATTAGTTACATGTTAAAAATGCACTACTCTTAAACAACACCTAGCTCAATGCATCAACCATGAACACGTTGATCGAAAGGTTCAATCAATTGGTAACCACAACCTCTCTATCAAGATTCAAGGATCTGTTGGGGGCTAACTCACATAGACTCTTGTTGACACCGCACAAGGGTAGCCCGACTCTCTGTGCGAAGGTACAGAATAGAAATACAGACAAGATTCAAACAATGAGACTCTATATATATATGACCAATGATTACAAACGAATCTCTTGCTCGTGGACAGACAGAGTCTGTCTGACCACTCTCACTCTCAGGCTATAAGAATAGAGCAACTCTCGTTGTAGCCTTGAATGAACCCCTCTCTCTCTCTCTCTCTCTCTCTCTCTGCTCTCTCTCTCTCTCTCTCTATGCTCTAGTATTCTCTCTATTTGCTCCGGAATCCCCTGGCCAAAAATGGTACAACATTTATAATATATATATATAAGCCTAGATTGACAATTTTCTATATTTTTGTCATGCACAGACTGGGCCACTCTCTCATGGACTTTTGGAACTGATCTAGTAGCCTGGATCAACAGAGTGTGTGCCTGGACAGGGTAAATGCTCCAGAAGCCCTGGGTCAGCATAGTGGGTGTGTCTGGATGTGGGTAACTACTCCAGCCATATTCTCACTTTTGGCGCACATTTTTCTCGCTCTCATATAGAGTCTGGTTGACAGTCAGACTCTCTCTGTCTCGACACCTCTTCTACTGTTTTTTGTTCCTTCTTCTCTATCGGCAGCTAGGCTCTCACTGACTTGTTCTCTTTTCCTGGGGAGTTAATGTCCGCTATACAGAGTCTAACTGACAGTCAAACTCACTCTGACTTGTTTCTTTTGGTTGCACCAATTCTCTGGTTGACTCTTGCTGACAACTAGACATTGGTAATCTTCAACAAAACTCTAACTGATTCATGAATCAACATTTTCCTTCTTGCTGATGATGCCAAAACCACTCAAGTGAATCCCGTAGTAAAAGTTAACCTGTAACCAAAATAATATACAAGCAGAAGTCTTGGAAGAATCAACATTAATGATTGATTCCCCCTTAGTCAAGTATGCCCCTTAGTTTAATATTCCCCCTTAGTCCGAGTTCGTCATTTCAAACAAGACCATTAAGAGAAGAAAATAATAAAATTAATGGTCTGCTTGTCCATCAAGCAGGGCATAAAACATAAGCGCAACAAGAGTCTTCTTACCACCAAGGAATTTAATCGGTCTTACCACGAATGAGGTTCACCACTTTCCCCCTTTTGACAACACCAAAGCAAAACAGGTGAGGTCTTTCAAACATCAGCAGAAGCAATCACATGGTAAATTAGCCAGCCGATAGAGTCTACTAGAGTTTAATTGAAAAACCACCGAAGAAACAAGGAGTTAGAAAAGCTTTAAGAAACGAGCATGAGTGTGGGCTAGGGAATGCGGTTTAGGACTTATTCAGTGCCGATAGATTGAAGCGAATTTTTGTAGGGAAGCATATCACTATAACACTTATACCCATCTGCAAAAGCTAGCCAAAGTCAAACAATTTTTTATTTACCACATTATGGGACTTCAACACACCCATTTTAGGCAACTCATAGAACTGGTGATTATAGAAAGGTAGCCTAGTTATATGAAGCACACGAACCAGAGTCACACGACTTCCATTCTTGGAAGTGGTGGACGAAAAAGGGTCTTCTCTTCCTATTTGGAAGTGGTGCTCAGAGCAATTGAGTATGAGTTGAAGAGATGATGCTACTTTGATTGGTTTTTAACGTTCTTGTGGAATTTATTTTCTTTTCCCTTTTTGTTTGCTGATGTCAGAGCAAAAGTCTTCTTCTATTTTTTTGTCTTCTTTAAAATCCACTTCAAATATGCCAGTATTCTTTGGGCGGTTGGACTCTAGTTGTATTTTTTGCCGGCTGAAGCAAATGAGCTTGATGGATTCAGGCGGTAATTGAGACCAAAAGGCCGAGCAGATGTAAGCAGTTAGGATGGGGCACTACGCTACTAAGGGGGGTCAATTTTGGAGCTAGATGGTTTAATTTATGGGTTTTTAATACGTGGGATGGTCAATGTGGGTGTTGTGGCCAAATCAGTAAGGAAAACGGGAGGGTTTCCAATAAACTTTTGCAGACAATGAGTGGTTGAACTAGTTGACCAAGGAGAGTCTGGTTGCTAGAGAGACCATACCTGAGTACCTAGACTCTGGCTCCAAGAGGAAAGGAGATACAACTACCCTCAGTCAGAGCGAGTCACGCCTAGTGTGTGCTAAAGAACCTAAATGCATCATTGGGTAATGCCATGGTGATGATCTTAGCAAGCTGGAGTTTGTGAAAACATAGTTTAATCAGATTAAAATCTTCTTCACACAATTTTGTAAAAAATGAGAAAATAAGTCGATATAGTTAATGAATTAGTGCGTGAGTCTGCTTGCATTTCGCACAAGATCCATAGACAAAGTCTGCTTGGATATTTATATCCGAAGGCCCGCATCATATCCAACAACTTACCATGAGCATGACCCTGCCTGGCATGCGAAAGATTTGATTGTAGTGCTGCACGCGTAGGCAGAGTTTACCTATATCACAGAAGGAATTAGGGTGCTAATCAAATACAGGTTTCAAACTCAAAGTCCAATAACCTTTAAATTTCTAGATTTTTGTTAATAGGAATGTGACAAAAAACATGAGGAAAAATACTAGATTCTAGAGATCATAAATAAGAGAGAGAGAGATGCGCCAGTTTTTATTTACCAACATAAGAATTGGAGGTGCTACCAACGTAAGCATTCAAATGATTTTTTATTGTTTATTGTTTCCAAAAGTGGCTGGACCTCCATTGGGAATAAAAAGTGAAGTGAACTTCATCTTGGTTACGTGGCATGTAGCACGAGTTCACCTGGTTAGGTTTAGGGACTCATATATAATGGGGTCCCCTTTTCGAGCCGGACTTAAGCAGTTTTTCTTTAGCTTCTAAGTTTGTATAATTTTGAATCATGTTAAAAAAAAGATGACGAGTTAGCTTATCACACGCAGAGTCTTGGTGACCAAATCACCACAATACCCACCGATTCTTGATCAAGGAAGACGAACATATATGTAATTCTGTTTAAACTTGTTTTCGAACTTCTCTTTCTGAAAAGACCTGTGTCTAGCATCTCCTTTAACAATGTCCATTTTACCATTTAACCACTTGGGAATCTTTAATGGTTGACTAAAGTCTGGCTTGACATACTCCATCTCTCTGGTGAGTCTGCTTACTTCTTTGTGGAGCTGAAGTTTGCCAGCTTGAGTCTCTTCAAGCTTTGTACGGGCCCACTCAAGAATCTGACCAGAGCTGATCTCTTGGACAAACATCACTGGTTTGAAAGGGAGAGCAGGTGTTTTTTCTTTGGACTTACCCTTAGCTCAGTTAACTAGGAGTTAAGCTTGTTAACAATTGATTTTGATTCTTCTAGTTTTGTCTGAGTCTGACTGACTCTAGCTGCAAGTCCCTCGTTTTCCTTTCTAAGAGACTCACATTGTGTAATGGACTCCATCAATTGTTTATGGAGATCATCATATAGAGTCTCGTAGTGCTCTAGTTCTCCCTGATAATAGAAAATTTTGTGCCTGCACTCTTCCAAGTAATTCTTCATGCATGCGGTCTCCTCCAGACACTACCTTTTCTCCCTTTTTGCTTTTTTCTAATTTTATGAATTAACATAGCAAAACCAGATGTAAATCTTAGATTCAAGGTGCGAGATTGTTACCTCATGGTCAGGGATGGTATGGTTGCATGACTCATGCGCCATAAGGCACACCGTTCCATAGGTGTTGAAGTCTGGATCCTTAGCGTGTGATCTGAGTCTTCTCATGCAGGTTTGCTAAGAATGACTTCTAGATCTCTTTGCCTTCGTTTGTTTTGATTGCGAAGTCTCACGAAAAGTGTCCCACTTTGTTGTATTGGAGGCAGACTCAACCTTCTGAACTTTGCTCATAATCATTTCCTTTATGGACGAATTGTCTCAGATGAAAGTTAATGGACTGTAGGATGAAACTTCATTTTATTTCCCATTGTGCAATTTTTTGACGGTAAGCTTTGGATTCTCAAGATGAGCATGAGAGGTTTTGAGAGTAGAAATCAGACATTATGTGATGTGAGTGATTCTCGATCAACAAGGCTCTAATACCACGTGTAGGATCAGTTGAAGGGCTGACTCTGGTGGACTCTTGTTTGTTACACAAGAGTAGTCTGACTTTGTTTGTGAAGGTGTGGAATGGAAACACAAACATGATTCAAGCAACGAGACTCTCTTATATATGATCAATGATTACAAATGAATCTCTTGCTCGTGACAGACAGAGTCTTCTCTCTTGTTGTAGCCTTGAATCACTCTCACTCACAGGCTAGCTGTAGACTTGAATGATCTTCTCTCTCTCTCTCTCTCTCTCTCTCTCTCTCTATATATATATATATATATATATTATATATATATATATATATATATATATGCTCTAGTACTTCTCTATATGCTCTGGAATCCCCTTGGCTGAAAATGGTACAACAATCAATATATATAAGCCTAGATTGTCATTTATCTGATATTTGGTCATGCACAGACTAGGGCACTCTCTCATGAATTTTCGGAATTGCTTCAGCAACCTGGGTTAGTAGAGTGGTGTGTCTGGACGTGGTAACTACTCCAAAAGCCTGATTCAGCAGAGTGTGTGTCTAGACGTGGGTAAATGCTCCAGCCACATTCTCACTTTTGGGTGCACATTTTCCCGCTCGCCAGATAGAGTCTGGTTGATAGTCAGACTCCTCTGTCCTGACACCTCTTCTTCTACTTTCTGTTTCTTCTTCTCTATCGGTAGCTAGGCTCTCGCTCATTTGAACTCTTTTCATGGAGAGTTAATGTCTGTTATATAGAGTCTGACTGACAGGCGGACTCTCTCTGACTTGTTCTTTTTTGGTTGCACCGATTCTCTGGTTGATTCTTGTTGGCATCTAGATATTGGTAATCTCAGCAAAACTTTACTGATTCAGGAATGAATAGATTTTCATATATATATATATTTGCATTAATTCTTCAAGAATATGTGCTTGAATTGTGCTATGACTATATATGGGGGATTTTTTTAAGAAAATATTTACAAGATTGTGGAAGTTTTCATTGAGCTGGTCAACTTTACAATTTTGAAGGAGATCTTTTTGTTTTCTTTATTGAGACAGGTCAACTTGTTTGAATATTAATTCGCTTGTGTTTCATTCCTTCTTTGATTTTTCTTTTCACAAGTTATCATTTTGAATCTTGATAATGCCGTCTGGAGTGATCATTGAGACAATTTATAGGTTTGATTGGAAAGTTGAAAGAAAAGCTGACTCGCTTCTATTTCAAATCTTCTTTAAGAATGTCAGCCTATAGTCATGGTTTGTACAAGACGCCCAGAAAGGACAAGCTATTCGTCCCCTCTCTTACTCGTTTATCTCTCTCCATTTGTTGTAATATATAGTTTTCTATTTTCATCATCAATGTTTTCTTATAGAAAAAAAGAGAAAGATCGGAGTAAACAAAAGGGAGATGAATCACATCAGTCGCTCGTATACGTGTCTCAATGTGTCCTTTAACTATACTGATCCGTACGTGATCTCATGACATTTGGAGGTGACAGCAGTTTTTTGTTGTTCTCCTAAGGCTGAGGGAAATTAAAACGGATGGGTCATAGTATGCTTAAGGTTTTGGCAGTACTCTTGTTCTTCTAGTCTTTTGGGTTTTCTGTGAGGTTTTTAATGGATCTACATATCCCAGTAATTTAGTGTGCAAAACCTGGAAATTATCGCAATTATTAAAGAACTTCATGTACAAGTATGTTTTAATGCTCGAACGCGTGTGACTAATCATTCTTGGTTACAAGCATATGTAGTTCTTTTTAATATATTTAAAATAGTATAGTTTGTATAGTGTAAAAGTATATGTTTGTAAACTTATTGTACAGTTTAAAAAAATTAGTATGTATATTTGTTAGGATATTATATTATTATTATTTCTTTAATCTTCTCTCTCATTAATGACCTTCTAGTCTCTTTCTTTCTTACCGTTCTTTCTGAACGTTAGACTCCCTTCCATTTCAGATCTATCTATATATATCTCATTGTACTGTTTCTCATTAATTAATACAATACAGAACGTTTTCTTTCAACCGACTAATCCTCTCTCTCTTCCCCTTCTTCCTCCCCACAAATGTCTCAGCAGTTCTGTATCTTTCTCTCTTCTATGAAGCCTTGCCAATGGCTATATTAAGCACAATCTATATGGTATCAGAGCAAGTTCTGTTCCTGTGATTATTCATCTCCTTTCCATGGCAGGAAGGAAAACACCATAACAGTAGCGAAGAAGAAGGAACAGAGACTGACGAAATGAGTCTCTTACTAGCGACGACGGTGGCCACAAACATCGACACGCAAGAACCAACCCAGATCCTTTAGATGTTACCAATGCAGACCACACCTGGTATATCTCTAACTCCAATCAAATTCAATGGATCTGGATTTCAGATCTGGAAAAGAAAATGGAGATTTCTTTTTTTAGCCAAAACAAGATCAAACTTGTCGATGGAACACTACCTCGTTCAAATGTTTCCAAGAAAACGTCGCGATGCTTGGGATCGTTGTGATGGGCTTGTCCGATCATGGATTCTCGCCAGTGTCGAAACTTCATTGCTGACAGCCTCATGTTCCATGAAACCTCTCATCAAATGTGGAAAAGCTTGACCAAGAGATATAGCCAAGCAAATGGAACCCGCAGGTTCGCAACTCAAACGAGAGATGTCTTCCATCGAGCAAGGGTCTTCTTCCGTTACCGAATACTTCACACGGTTTAAAGAAGTTGTGGGATGAAATTTCATCTGTTGCTGATGTGGATACTTGCATTGTGGATACGGAGATAAAATCACCAAAAACATGGAGGAGAGAGATTATTTGAATTTCTTCTTGGGCTAAGGGAAGAGTTTATCAACGTTCGGGGAAATCTTTTCATGCTGACTCCTTCTCCCAAGCCTTGATACAGCATATTCAGTTGTCCTTCAAGAAGAAAGCCAACGTCACTCAGGTAAGGGAAGTAAGGATCCTGTTGATAACTCTTTTTGCTAATAATGTTAACAGGGCAGAGAGCAACCGTACCGATCGAAACAAGAATCGGCGGGATCGTGAGAATCCAAATAAAAGAAATCTGAGCATTTGTAGCCACTGTGGGAAAACCGGCCATGCCAAGAAGGACTGCTTCGAGATACGAGGGTATCCTGACTGGTGAAAGGGCACCAAAGTTTCCACGGCTAATGCAGTTCAAAGGGGAGAAACCAGCTCTCAGGTGCAGAATTTCAATATGGAACGTCTAAATCGTTTATGTGATTATTTTGAACAAACTCAGCACACTGCTGATAAAGCGCAGCTGGCATAGCAGACGCAAGTAACAAAGAGGAGAAAGATTTCTCCAGTTTCGGGTAATAATTTACATAAGTCCACTGTAGCTTATTTTATTCATAACAAACAACGATGGATTGTTGACTCTGGCGCAAGTGATCATCTTGTGGGAAACAAGGATCTTTTATGTAACGTACAGAAACTTAATTCCCGTCACAATGTTATTATGCCAAATGGCAGTACAGAGATTATTGATACTACTGGAACGGTTGAGTTCACCAATAATTTTAAACTTCACAAGGTTCTGCACGTGCCCAGTTTTAATCTTGCTCTTATTTCGGTAAGTAAATTTGTTAGTCAAACCGGTTACAATATTATTTTCGATAACAATTTTTGTTATGTGCAGGACCCTATCTCGATGAATAAGAGCTGCATTGGGCACAAAGAAGATGGCTTATATGTTCTCGATACACATCTTTTATACAACATTTTTAAGCATTGTAATAATGCTCACATTACCCCTATTAACTCTTGTTTTGATAAACTTCTTTTTTGGCATAGAAAAATGGGGCATACTCCATAAACAAAATGTTGAATATGGGATTGATTAGTAAGAATGTCATTCTTTTAGATTTTGCTTGCGATATTTGTTTTCGTGCCAAGGGGCATCGGTTGCCCTTTTCTAACTCCTTGCATAAATCTAAAAATTGTTTTGACATTATACATATTGATATTTGGGTCCTTGCTCTCATGAAAACGATGCCAGTAGGTGTACGTGGGTTTTGCTCATGAAACACAAGTCCGAAGCTCCCGACCATATTTGAAGCTTCATCCACATGACGGAACGACAGTTCAATAAGCAAGTCAAAATCGTTAGATCCGATAATGCTTACGAGCTAGGTTTGTCGAAAGCCTTGCAACAGTTTTTTCATGACAAAGGAATCTTACATCAAACCACGTGCGTTTATACTCCACAACAAAATGGAGTAGTTGAACGGAAACATCGATACTTGTTGGAAACCGCTCGTTCTTTGTTTTTCCAATCGGGTTTGGATATATCCTATTGGGGAGAAAGTGTTCTAATGGCCACCTACCTTATTAACCGCTTGCCATCCTCTACGCTTCAAGGCATATCCCCGTACCAATACTTACATGGTGTTCCCCCTTGCCTAGAGAAAATCAAGACCTTCGGCTGCCTCGCTTATCACACCGGACCTCATATTCGCAAGTCAAAGTTTGATCTCCATGGTTTTAAATTTGTTTATCTTGGTCTCGGGTTGTCAAAGAAAGGGCACCGGTTACTTATTATTGACGATAAACGTATTATCACAAGTCGTTATGTTACGTTCTTTGAAAAAATATTTCCCATGCAGGTGAATAACATTGTTTCTGCAGATATTGGGCCCACTATCCCTGTCGCATGTGATGAAGAAAATGAAGTAATCAGTGAAAGATGAATTCTCCTCGACAGACTGCAAATGATGTGAGTCCAGGTGGCAATCCCGATACAAACGAGTCACCTTCCAATGATTGCAGCCCACCATCCTCGACTTCAGTAAAACCAGTGAATGACACATGCGATATGACTCAGCACGATGAGCATCATGCTTCAACTGAGGATGTATATCCCATCGGCACCAAAAACGACAACAACAATAATGACGTGACTGCCCACTGCTGGAGCCACCTGATCAGAACACCAATCCCAACATTCGATACTCATCACGGAATCACCGTGTTCCTGTCAAACTGCATGATTATGAGTGTTACAATGCTCATACAGACTATTTTTCCCATATTTTATCTACTAGACTTGAATCTCCTCAATTGAATGTTTTGCATGATATACTTACCCTTACTGATCTAACACCATCACACACTATATGTTCACAGGTAACCATTCGATGTCCCACTGAACCATCGTCATACAAAATTGCTTCCAAGTATCCCGAATGGTGCGAAGCAATGCAAACCGAATTAAAGGCTCTTCAGGCCAATCAAACATGGACTCTAGTCAAGCTACCCAAAGGCAAGAAATGTATATCCTGCCGATGGGTCTACCGTGTAAAACACAAATCCAATGGTGAAATCGAGCATTACAAAGCTCGGTTAGTGGTTCGAGGTTTTTCACAACGTCATGACGAGGACTTTCATGAAACTTTCTCCCCAGTTGTCAAAATGACCACCGTTCGCACCTTGGTTAGTGTGGCTATCAAACGAGGATGGATGATTCACCAACTCGATGTCAACAACGCCTTCATCCATGGCGATTTACATGAAGAGATCTATATGCAAATTCCCGATGGTCTCCACATTGAAACTAAAGGCTTGGTTTGCAAACTTCAAAAGTCCTTATATGGTTTGAAACAAGCCTCTCGTCAATGGTACGCCAAGCTGTCCACCACCCTCACACAGCTTGGTTTTACCATTTCTGACAATGATCATTCCCTTTTTAAATGGAAACATGATGATTCCATCCTATTCCTTGGTGTATACATCGATGACATCATCTTGTGTGGGAATGATCAAGCTAAGATCATCCAAGTGAAGGACATGCTCCACCGTCTCTTTAAAATCAAAGACCTTGGCAATCTTCATTTTTTTCTAGGCATGGAGTTTCATCACACCGCCGATGGAGTTGAACTCACTCAAAGCAAATTTGCTCGCGATATCTTACAAGATTACAACATCATGTCCAAACCATCCACAGCTAGTCCGCTTCCTCCAGGCACAAAACTTCACCTTGAAGATGGTGAACCCCTCACCAATCCTACCGAATATCGTCAACTCATTGGGAAACTAAACTACCTCATCAACACCCGTCCTGATTTGAATTTCACCATTCAACTCCTTAGCCAATTCAACCATAAGCCTTATCAACATCATTGGGATGCCGCCCTTCATGTTCTCCAATACATCAAAGGGACTCTTGGTTACGGAATATTTTTAAATAAATCTCACAATTTTTCTCTCATTGCCTTTTGCGATTCTGATTGGGCTGCTTGTCCGATTTCTCGCAGGTCCGTTAGTGGCTACTACATTCTCCTCGGTGGAGCCCCAATCTCATGGAAATCCAAGAAACATGCTTGTGTTTCTCTTTCATCAGCCGAAGCCGAGTACCGTGCTCTCCGCCGTGTCACCACCGAACTCGCTTGGCTTTCTCGTTTATTGGATGAACTAGGCATCTCAAACATCACTCCAATACCGCTCAAATGTGACAATCGTTCAGCTGTTTTCATTGCACATAATCCATTCCTACATGAACGCACAAAGCATATTGAGATCGACATACATTATGTTCGTGATCAAATCAAGGCTGGTCTCATTAATGTTGCCCACATTTCTAACATTCATCAGAAAGCTGATATGCTCACAAAGACTCTTCCCGGCAAGGACTATCGTCAACAACTCAAGCAAATGGGAATGATTGACCACTTGACAAACCACTACAAAACATCTTTTGCACCAGTTGGGGGGGGGGGTGTTAGGATATTATATTATTATTATTCTCTTTAATCTTCTCTCTCATTAATGACCTTATAGTCTCTTCTTTTCTTACCGTTTCTTTCTGAACGTTAGACTCCCTTCCATTTGAGATCTATCTCTATATATATTCTCATTGTACTGTTTCTCATTAATTAATACAATACAGAACGTTTTCTTTCAACCGACTAATCCTCTCTCTCTTCCCCTTTTTCCTCCCCACAAATGTCTCACCAGTTCTGTATCTTTCTCTCTTCTATGAAGCCTTGCCAACGGCTATATTAAACACAATCTACAATATCCAATAGAATTTCAGTTATATCAGAATTCAATGTATAACTTTACAGATGTTTTTATATAAACAAATGTACATTTATGTAGCCATCTATAACTACATTTGGATGTAGGTAAGAAATTGGCTAGATTTTTTTATTATTTAGAATACAAACTGGGATGAGTCCAAACTGCACTTTATGGTAGCTGGATTGCTAATCACTCCGACTAATGATCAATAATATTTATACGTTCGGCGAAAAACAGAAGGTATGTCTATACTTATTTCACAAAAAGAAATACATATTACGGATCACCGCCCGAAGAAGAAAGGAGCTGATTTAACTTAGACATTATTCACTCACCTCACTTTTACAATAAACGCGCATCAGGGCAAATGAAAAAACGTTACAACCAGATAAACAGGTGAATCCATGTGTAATCATAAATGTGTACTACTGTTTATAGGGGCTCCGTTTTAGCTACCACCGCATCCACCACCACAGCCACCACATCCACCACCACAACCAGCGCCACAACCACCACCGCAGCCACCAAAATTGTCACCTTTACCACCACAACGGGAACCTTCTTTAGTAGCTGCCAACATGGACATGCCATTACAGCACCTGTTGCGGCCCCCATGATAACCATGCCGCCATCTTTATTACCCCTTGGCTTCTTCATTCTTTTAAATCGTCTGTAGCCGTTGCTTGCGTGAGGCTTTTTCTTCGTAGTTATATCCTCGGGATTCTGCTTGTTAGTTTTGGATCTGTCGCTGCTTTTGCAGTGTAGTTCCATAAGGGCATCCACAATGGTGAAAGTGGATTCCACCCACCAACAAATATTATTTTATTATCTCCTCTCACAATCTCCTCTTACTTACCTAGGTTCTCTAAAAAGAGAGTGTCTTAGTTAAGAACCCCCTCACATCCTCTCTCCTCCACCTCATTATTTTTTCTTTTTTCTCTTTTAACATTATGGGTGGAATCCACACCATTGTGGATGCCCTAAGGCAGCTGTTTAGCAAAACCATGACGGAGATGCCGATTCCCAAAACGATGAGCCCGAGCGCCATAGAATATATATTATCACAAATAAATTAGTGATTTGGCTACAGTGCCATATCAGGGTTCGTGCTATTAGACAGTGATCAATGGAGGTCTATATAATACTCGGTCATCATCATTTTCTAGTTTTGGCTTTTTAGTAGAGTTGAAAACCAAACATTAATTTTTAAGAATTGTAGGGAATATAATATCTGCAAGTATGTACATTCGACTGTTATCCCTACTGATCCAGTCAACTGACTGCTTTCATATAAGTAATCGATGCATTGGCAAAAGAAAAGAGAAGAATTCTTCCTCTATTCTTTTTTATTTTCGGTTTAATCTACAACCAGCGTTATTTTAGTTACGTGTGTTACTTGGTATCTGTCCATCAAGGCAAGACAAGGAAATAATGGCTTGATTAATTTCACAATTACACACATACATATGTGAATGTGAGCTTGGAATCTGTCTGCCATTTCTGCGTAATTGCACGAAACTTTACACCGGGTTGAATATGAATTATACATAAATAAACGCAAAAGTTTTTTTCAGGTAACAATAAATATATATAATTCAAATAGTTGGTAAGTAGGCAACGCTACATATCGAAGACCAAACAGGCTTGGACTATGTCAAACCACTCAAAATAACAAAAAATATTATGTCATAAAGTTATTTGTAAAATAGAATATAAATTTAAAAAATTTAATTCTTCTAAATATTAGTTAAAAAATTAAAATTTATTTTGAATAAATAATTCAAATTGGTAGAAAAAATAATTTAAAAAATGTGGTGAAGAATTCAATGGTTTACATTTATGGTGAAGAATTTAATGGTTGACATTTATGGTGAAGACTTTAATAGTGAAGAGTTAATAGTAAAACATTTAATATGAATTTTATGGACAACTTTATGTGATTTATAACCATAACTCATTGTTATTCTATAAGACTCTGAGGACCACCCACCACTATAAATAAAGGCTTATTCTTGACACATTTCATCCATCCAACAACAGATCTAGTTTTCACAGAGTTGAGTGATAAATTTGAGAGGTTGGTATTTTTGTGAGTGTGAGAAAAAAGAAGTTGTAGTATCCTACACCAAGTTGTGAACTCGCTTTGGGCTGGAGTTAGAGAGTTGGTAAGGATTGAGTGCCTTCTTTGTAATCTCATAATATTATAGTGAAAGTTTGGATCATATTGTGGTCCCCAAGGCTTTTACCCTGAGTTGGAGGGGTTTTACTCGTTAATTTGTGTCTTGCTTTATTTCCACTTTTCGATCTTTGGACAAATCAAAGTTTGTAATTCATGTTGTTTGACGAAAATATGAGTTTTACCATCCGGAAAAATATCATTGAAGATTTTTTTGGTGCAACAAGGCCTTGACCAAGCCTTGAAGGAGACGATGCCAACAAAAATGAAAGTTGCAGATTGGACAAACCTTCAAAAAAAGGTGACAAGCACGATCTGATTGGCACTCGCCTCAGAGATCAAATACAATTTCTTGACGAAGACAACCCCAAAGGCGTTGTGGATAAGTTGGCGAACATCTATTCCTCGAAGTAGCTGACAAATAAGATGTGTTTAAAAATGAAGCTTTATGGCCTCAAGTTGGAAGAAGATGGGTCTCTTGATAAGCACATCAATACCTTTAATCAGTTATTGAGTCAATTACTTATTGTTAATGAGAAGATTGAGTCACAAGAGCAGACGTTCTTATTCTTAGGCTCACTCCCAAAGTCAAACAAGCCCCTAGTACAGACAATCGTGGTTGGGAGGAGCACGTTGGTTTTGGATGAGGTTATTTTCATTGTTCGTGACAATGAACAGATGCTTAATAAGAATAAATCTACATATGGTCACCAAGTCTTGGCTGCTGCTGAAGAACGTGGTCGAAATCAAAGAAGACGAGGTGGGTCTAAGGGGAGATCTGCTTTACGATCGGGTGGTAGGAAATGCTAATATGTGACAAGGTGGATCACATCCAAGAATATTGTCGTAAACTGATGAAAGATATGACGGAGTTCAAGAGTTCAATAGAGAAAGGAAAGCCAAGGTGGAAGAAGAAGAAGATGAACAGATGCTTAATAAGAATAAATCTACATATGATGACCAAGTCTTGGCTGCTGCTGAAGAAAGCGGTGGAAATCAAAGAAGACGAGGTGTCTAGGGGGAGATCTGCTTCACGATCGGGTGGTAGGAAATGCTAATATTGTGACAAGGTGGGCCACATCCAAGCATATTGTCGTAAACTGATGGAAGATATGACGGAGTTCAAGATTTCCATCGAGAAAGGAAAGGCCAAGGTGGAAGAAGAAGAAGATGATACGAACTATGCACATGGTGATGTGCTCGTAGCTGTTGATAACGAGTCTAAGATAGCGGAAGATCCGAAGTCGTGGGTCCTCGATTCCACTGCCACCATGCATATGTGTAAGTTTACGACCTTGAAGATGGAAAATCTCGATCAAGTTATAGTTGGTAACAAGGAGAAGGTTCAAGGTGCTGGAGATGTTCGCTTGAATTTGTAGAGCAGAAAGGAGCATCGAATCCGAAATGTAAGGTACGTGTCAAAGATTAGCACAATATCTTCTCATTGGGACAATTGTTACGTGAAGGTTATAGATGATATGGCCAAGAAAGACCTTAAAGGTGCTGAACGGAAAACACTATTTTTCCAAGGTAAATAAGATAAAGACAAACAACATTTGTTATGTTGAAGGTGCTTTGACTTGTATGAAGAAGAATGAAAAACGAGTCCGCTTTTCTGAGGAGGTTTTGGTTTGTACGATGAGGACACACAAAAGGTAAACCATTCGTCTCAAACCTTAACGATGATGATCCAATCTCCTTCTTTTTGGCTGGAGGGGGAGATTGTTGACTTTTTAGGTTTTTACCAGTAAACAATCAAGAGAAGGTGAAGCACCATTGTTGAAGAAATCAAGTCGAGGTGGAGAATTGTAAAACTGTCTTGAATTCTTATCTACATTTATGGTGGAGAATTCACTGGTCTATTATGGTGGGGAATTTAATGGTTGACATTTATGGTGAAGGCTTTAATAGTGAAGAGTTAATTATCAGCATTTCATGTGGATTTTATGGACAACTTTATGCGATTTATTACCATAACTCATGGTAATTCTAGAAGACTCCAAGAACCACCCACCACTATAAATAGATGCTCATTCTTGGCACAATTCATCCATCCAAAAATGATCTATTTTTGAGAGAGTTGGGTGATAAATTTGAGAGGTTTGTATTTTTGTAGTGTGAGAAAAGAGAAGTTGTAGTATCCTACACCAAGCTGTGAACTCGCTTTGGGCTGGAGTTATTGAGTTGGTGAGGACTGTGTGCCTCTTTTGTAATCTCACAATATAGTGGAAGTTTGGATCATATTATGGTCCCGACGTTTTTACTCTGAGTTGAAGGGGTTTTTCTCGTAAATTTTGTGTCTTGCTTTATTTCCAATTTTTGATCTTTGGGCGTGTTAGATTCCGGTTTATACGTGTGAATTCCTAACAATACTTAATCGGTATAAATTGGTAGAAAAATTGATATAAATTATTTGTTTAATTCTCTATATCTTGTATGGTACTTACTTATTTAAACAAAATCTAACACATTTATTTTTTCAATACTTTATGATTTTATGATTTTTTTTCAAATTTTTATAATATTTTTACATATTGTTTTCAGATTTTTAAAGTATTTTGAAATTTTTATGAATATTTTTGAATTTTTAAGATAAATAGTGAACTTTAAAGTATTTTATTAACTAGTAAAGATAATTTTATCTTTTTTCTTCTAATCAATAATTATAGTGATGTTTCATGCACTTTTGTAAAAATGTATGGATACTTTATGGCTTATTTTTAAAATATTTCATAAATTAGCCAAATTAGCACCACAAAACCTAAAGCGAGAGCGAGAAATCGATTCTCAAAGTACCAAGAAGATAAATCTGACGAAGAACTTGCTCGTTCCATCACTGCCGAAGCGAAACCAGAATGGTGAGCTTATTCCTGTAATCTCGTTTATTCCTTCACGACTTCTTGCCTGTCACTGCTTCCCGTCCAACACCGCTTCTCGCCCACTGTCAATTAGAATACATTATGCGTTTTATTCTTCGGAAAATTCACGATATACCTCTGTTTTCTTTTGTAATTTACAATATACCCTGTTAGTTTTTATAATTCAACTTTAAACATGTTTAAATGTTGTCCAAAAATTGATGAAACTTTACATGGACGATGCTAAAGTATTATATTTTGGTCCAATATCAAATTTGAAGTTTTTTAAGCTCATATGTGACATGTGAGACCCAATGAACATTATAGACAATATTTAAGCATGTTTAAAGTTGAATAACGAAAACCAACAAAGATATATTGTGAATTACGAAACAAAACAGGGTATATCATGAATTTTATCACCGCTTCTTGTCCATGTTATAATATAAGAAAATGCCCATCACCGCTTCTATGGCAGCGAATTGGGAATTAATGTGCTTTTGTAAAAATGCTTGACAAGTGTCAATTTTTAATTGTTGTATATGTCACCATGATACAGTTGTCTACTTGATATTTGTTAACCATATATGCCTTAAAGCAAACGCAGGAATACCTGCTTTTCGGAGCCCTGAGCGAACACTCCCTGAAGCAAAATAAAGGAGAATGCCCTTCACTGCTTTTCGCTTTCGGTGCTTGGTTAGAATATATTATTAATTTTGTAAATAGCAATGCTGCTAGAGTTAGCGTGCTAATTACACAATCCTAACACGTAAATTGGCTGTAATTTAGAATCATAAGAAGAAAGATAAATAGAAGAAAGATCCAGCTAGTTCGTTTAGAAGAGAATTGATTGTTTGATAGGCTCTCAATCCTTACACTTGGTAGCGAAAATATAGGAAAATGCTCATATCAAGTATGCGCTTCCTTCCTAATGGATAGGATCAGTGGGTGTGGAATCATACTAAAAGATGAGATTTCTGGGTGAAATCTGTCTATGAGATGCTTCATACTTTAGACAGTAATGAGAAAGAGTCTTCTAGTGATCAGAGTGATAAAAAAGATCTTAGCTCCAGAATTCATAATTCAAAATGCAGTCCGAGAGTGAAACTATGTTTTGGAAATTTCAAAACAATATTCTTCCGTGTGTTGTAAATATTGCTAGGAGGATAGGGGGAGATCATTCCTTTTGTTTCTGTGGAATGACAAATACTGTGTTCCATTCTATTTATGGATGCATTATGGTTATAGACCAATGGAATCAGGTGATGGACATTGATAGTATCACTAGTGAAGGGATAAATGAGTGATTTATAAAAATCTAGCAATTTGGTGTCTCTCATAATTCATAAATAATTAACGGAAATTCAAAAGGATATACTCCAAATACCATCCTTTATCTTATGAAAAAGTTTAAAAGAGCTTAAATTTCTCCCCAATGACCTGGGGGGGGGGGGGGGGGGGGTGTTTGGGCTCCAAACTATTTTTTGTCACGTTTATGAGTAAACATCTTAACCATAAAATAGATAAAATACCCTTTGTGATGATTATGATGTTGACAATATTTTGAGATGTTGAACAAATAGAAAGATCTCAAAAAGACCCTTAAAAATTTAAATTTTCTGAGACCGCATGTCATTTGACCATTTTTGCTTTCATCTTCGCCCTTGTGGACTTTTCCTGAGGGTCGAAATTTTGGATATAACACTATTGTGAATGATTAAGAACATCCTAAGTATTAAAATGATTATATATATAAACAAAATTCAGAGAATCGGCGCAAAGGGGAAAAAACGGCTTGTCTAGCCACACATACTAGTGGCTCGAGGTCCATTTATTCGACTAACATGGTTTTTGTAAGTAATCATTTTCTCTTTGGTCTCTCATGTTTTCTAATTATACATGATGATCAAATTGTGTTTGGGATACATCTAGTTGGTATCGATCTCCTTGAATGAGTACATTTTTGTTGTTGCAAAAAGCAACCATTTTTGTTTCAAAAAATTGAATTTTATAATGTTAATAGTGTAACACCCCTAATCCTAATCTTGTATTACGCAAGTCATAGCATAATAAAAGACGTAATTCGCAGCGGAAAATTAAACTAACTATCGCATTGGTGTTACACGCCGTCACTCACCCTTGTCAGTAACTAGACAACCTCATACCGTCAAACTAAACTTCATACTTATAGCCGCTGTGACGACTAGATACCGATCAATCGTAAAAATACAATCCAAATCCAAAACCGAACATGTGAGCTACTAATCCAAATTACATCCGAATCTCCATAACGTAATACATAATAAGTCTAAAAGTGCGATAACAAGATACAATAACTACCCAGCGTCCTGCACTCCGGCTTCACGACCCGATCAACAACCTGTAATGTGTTGGCCCAAACGGGCTCAACAAACTATGCTGGTATGCTAAAGTGTAATCTTAGAATCAATCGGATCCCTTAGGTCATTTAGCCATCTTAACATGCGGTTCATTTCATGCTTTTCCAATTTACAATAATAGTAATTAACTGTAAATACATAAGTAAACACACACCAGTTCATCCAACAATATCACCACATAACCGATAAAACAATACCAAACGAGATGCGTGTTATAACTGACCGTTCGCGTTACTCGGCCTCAAGGCCCTATTATTCTTTTAACCAACCACTTTAATTAATTACCACCTCAGGTGTCAAGTTAGGACAACCCTTAATAACTTGTTACTGTTTGAAAACACTGGACGGTAGTCCCTGGGAACCAATAAATGTAACCATTTGCCAGCCGACCCTTTGGTCCTGGACTTATCTCATTTACCTTTGAAGGCGTCCAATTCGGCGGAAGCCTGCACCAACAGTAGTGCCCTCTGCCATCATCGAATGTGGATGTATGGATTTCCTTGAGCGACTCTTGATAGTAGTCCCTCGTAGTGATCAAGCTGCACAACCAGTTAGTCGAGACTAACTAGATTTCCTCCTCCAAATCCATCATGTAAGTAAGTTCTTTTAACCATTAACCTAAGATCAAATCTTTAGGTTGAAGACTATGATACTTGACTGCCAGTTAGGTTCTCGTGATACCTAAAGTCATCTAAGTCATGTTCGAGTTTAGATGTGTAAACTTTCAGTCTAAAAGATGTTCACGTAAAATAAAATGGTGTCGAGTAATATAATTTACATGATCACATGCATAAATCATAGATATCACTTAAACAGTTAAACACACAACGTCTAGACCCGAGGAAACCCTCAGGACGTTCAGACCACACAATTAACATACCGTGCATCGTAATAAACGTTAGCGTGTATTATCACGCTTGTCTGGCACTCCTCGTAGCTCTAGTATCCGGAATGAATATATAATGCTACGAGTTAATCCCTAAGTTCAACTTAATTCGGTATGTCCGAATAAACGCCATATCCTGACCGCTAACCCCCGTAACCAGTAGTTAGTTTTGTTCTGGTTTTCAATTCGCGTTCGGATTTAGTTAAACTCATTAGTTTGTTATGTTACTCATAACTTGTAGTATTGTATTACTACTTAGGATTAAATCTTGTAATCCATATAATATATGGTAAGTCATTTTACTTGATTGTATAAATACTTGCATAAGTATTACATATATACATATATGTATATATATATGTACAACAATATAGTTTACTACTATATGTTATTATTGACTTGTAATGTTGTCACTTTTTATTTTCTCATTTAAATTGTGAGTTAGTCAACTTGACCTTCCTTGGTCAATTTGGTTGACTTGGTTAATTTATCCAAGTACATTTGTTCATATAATCATATAATAACTATTGAATATATAGTCCATCATTATTTAACATATTACACTTCAACATAATTAGAACCTTATATCTAATGTGTTATAATTTATCTTCCCACTTTACAACTTCTCTCATTTTAATATTATATGGTTCCCAACCATACTATATAATTCATTTTACTTCACATATTCCTACATATATATATAGAATTAAGAACCTCATTTATTAAATGATACCTTATCATTTTATGTAAGGTGGTTAATTTTATTTAGTTGTGTTATCTTACACCAACATTCATTAAGATAATAATCTCAATGTTATGAACATTATATAGTATATTATTGAACTCCCAAGCTTAATAAATATACCACATTATTTTTACAATCCTATTTTATTCACCATTAGTCATATTATTTTATGTGAACTATCAAACCTATACTAGCTTCACTTTAATGACATACATACTTTATAATTGTTGTAATATTTATATCATCATAGACCATAGTCTAAAAATTAATTCCCTAACATTCATAATTCCGTAACAGACCCTATTCTTTTATTAATTACTATTTGACCACATAACTTATATATGTTTTACTATTATATTCATATGTCATATAATATGACGTTTCTACTCTTGTAATATAATTAACCTATGGTTTATACTATTTTTATTAAATACCGAACAGACCCCCAATCTGTCCAAATTTATTTCCTCAACCCCACATTTTCTTTAATTACAAAATGACCCCATTTACTCCTTGAACTTTACAATATCATCTTAAACTTTATATTATACACCATAGTTGATTTAACTCCATATAATTCTCTAAAAATTCCCAAAATTTCCCAAATAGACCCTAGACTATTTTTAACTCCATTTCACCCCAGAATTTTTGAAAATTACATCTCCACCCCAACTATTTTATAAGTTTTACATTTAACTTCTAAACTTATTTTTAAAGTCATAATTAATTTATTTAACTCTTCAAATTTGGTCAACACCCACACTATGGTCAAGTTGACCTCCATAATACTGCCTTAACCAATACTTTCCAGTATTTACAGTTTTCCCCCAAATTTCCTAGTATTTACAATTTAGCCCTTAACTTTGTAAAAACTTACAAAATTAATTTAAATCCCTTTTTCACTCCAACTTCGGCCCATATCCTTTTATAACCCTTCATTTTTATTTAATTACACTTAACCCCTCACTTTTACACACCCGAATATTATCTAGACTTATTTTTTCTTTTATAACTCATTTATATTATAAATTTCCAACTTAAATGTTATAAATTCGTAGGTATTAATTACCTAAAATTCCTAGGTGGTTAAAACTCAAAATTTAAGCTGTTAGTAATTTATTTTCCTTCCAGACCTTATACTAAATAAGTACCTAGCTTAAAATGTAAATAAAGCCTTAAAACATAACTTAAACTTAAACTTACTTGATTAAGCTCCCAAAAATCAGCAAGAACCTTAGTGACTCTCGGCTCTATTTTATAAGGGACCTTAGGTTAGTTTTTAATCAAAAAAACATAAGCATTAACTTGGTGATTTAGTTCTTAAGGCTTAGTAATTTACTTACCCTTCAAAGTGAACTTTTTGAGCTTGTTTTCCACCACCTTGGTCAAGAGTGAGGATTTGGTGTTGAAGACCAGTTTGGTAGAATATTACATGGAAAGAAGGATTAAGTTAGGTCTTTGAATGACTTAACAACATAAGGAACTTTAAGGCTTAAAATGGGCTTAAAAAGAGTAGTGAAATTACCTTGGTTACTCAAGCCATTTTTGGCCTATTTTAGCAAGGAATTAAGAGTGTTAGATCTCTACTAAAACCATGCCAGATAGGTATATTAAAACAGATGGGAAAGTCTAGTTAAACTTACCCTTCGATAACTCCTTAAAAATGGTTTTTGTGGTGAAATCGGCTACTTATTCAAGGTTTGAAGTTGATACTGTCCAAGAATGAAAAGGGGGAGAAATGAGTGGAAATACTCATGGGAACCAGCCAATACAAGTATATAAAGAAAGGTGGAAGCTTAGAGCACATTTTTCTTACCTTGAGTTTGTTAGAACTTTGCTACTCTTTATTCATGGCTTTCCTATAGATTATTGGCTCCAAGGCTTCATAATTTTGGACGTGGAAATGAGTAATGAGTGAGTGGTGTTGTTTGGTAAAGGAAAGAGATGATTTAAGGCTTAAAGCACATTTCTTTACCTTTATTTGGGTGACTTGGCTAGCCTTCTTTTCTTGGTTTTATCCACGGTTTTTAGGCCTCCATAACACTGATTTTTGACTGAAAGATGAAGGGGGGAAGTTGGTGGTGTTTTTGAGGAAGAAAGGAGATGACTAAAGAAGAGGATGAGTGGAAATGGCTAGTTCACCATGGATGTCAAACTTGGAGCTTGAGGAGGAAGAAGATGGTGAAGATATGAGCTATTTTCAGCTGAGAGGAAGGAAATTCGTGGGTACAGCAGCATTGGGGCAAAAGAGAGTGATGTGAGTGAGAAATGTAAGTAAGGCGGTGTGTGTTAGGGTTCCCTAGGTAGTTGACTTAGGAAGCTTCCTTTTAGAAAGGTAAAACACTTTTGGACTCTCTTTTACCTCTCACTTCGGCAGCCTAGATATTGAGTTGTTTGGGGAACAGCTTCCAACAGCAGACAACTTCCAATTTCTAAAATCAGCAGGGTTCCACCAACACCCAAAACCAGTAGCTGACAGCTTCTGCAAAATCATCAGCTGACAGCTTCTCAATTTTCAGCAGCAGGACCTAACAATTGTCTTTGCTTTTTAAAACATCAGCAGACGTTCCACCAAACACCAAAACTAGCAGCCTACAGCTTCTATAACCATCATCATACAACTTCTCAATTTCCAGCAGCAGGACCCAACAGCAGCCCCTAGCAGTTGTCCCCAAACGAACCCAATTATAGGTGGCTGATTTTCCTTTTTAATTATATAAAATGTTGTACAGGGCTACCTGTCACAATGTAGAAGACTACTACACGTTTAGTGGTACATCTACCTGTGACACTAAGATGGGCTACCTGTACTTTTGTGCTGTAGCTTCCTGCTTATGTTCTGTATAGGGTTACCTGCAACTATACTGGAAGCTACCTGCACATCCAGTGATTCAGCTCCGTGACATTAAGGTTGGCTACCTGCACTTTTTGTTGTAGCTACCTGCTACCTTTCTCTCGGACAACTTGACCAGACCCTGTCTGTAACACCCCTATAATAATAAACAACAGCGGAAAATAAACTAAGGTGCTACAACCATCGGGCTCCCAACACCCGGTACCAACCTCACCAATTAAAACCTTAACAATTAACTAAGTTACGGTCTGAACTTCGAGAAAACTTAACAACACATAACAATAAACACATTCGCTCTCCACAAAACCTAGTCCCATCCCAAACGCTCATTCTCTTCGTGGCCACCTGTAAATCATTTGTACCTGCAAGATGAAACCAAGCAGCCCACCCCAAAAAGGGCGGGTCAGTTCCCTGGATGGAACTGGTACAATTCTCCAACAAACTTATAAAACATAACTCTTCAAATAAATAGTAACATGAAAACAAACTCTTAAAAGTAAAACAGAGATAAAGCACTTCAAAAAAAATCAAGTTTAAAGAGAAAGGAAAACAAGACAAAGATAAAGATAGAGAACTTCCAAAACAAGTCATCCACTTAAGTAGTCACACCACATAGTTAGTAAGCATCCATTGTTTATGTTAGAACCAATTCCCTTTAGGAGTAGAAAACTCAGTAGTCCAAAGGACCAGGAATGATGAAATATCCAAGAATCAATAACTCAAGAGTGGAATAGTTAACTGGGAGAGATGGCCCCCACCGCCAATATCAATGTCCATATGGACGAGGGATATACAGCCCCCTGCTGTCATAATTTCAATGTCCTAGTGGACGAGGGATATACAGCCCCCTGCTGTCATAATTTCAATGTCCTAGTGGACGAGGGATACAGCCCCCTGCTGTCAATATCAATGCCCCTATGGCGAGGGATATACAGCCCCCTGCTGTTACCATTAAAGACGCGCGCACGTCGAGGAAAGATTTCCAAGATTGACCTTTTCCAAATCCCCACTAGATCACCACTACCCAGAGCAATACCAAACACTCAGTCCTACAGAGTGCAGAAGCGTAAACCCTAAGCAGTCAATGTCTAACGGGAACCAAGTAGAAGAACCAATACCCATGTAAATTCCATGCTCAAGGCTCAGTTAGTCATACAAGCTGAGTTAGTCACACAACCAATTCTTTTTTTGAAATCCTCTTAAAGTCGGTTAGCGTTTTCCAAAACATTCCACAAGCCAATCATCAAAAATATCGGAGTACGAGAAATCGTACAAAACATTCCATAAATTTGTCACCAAAAGTATCTGAGTACGAGAAATCGTACCTGGGTAACGCTGTAGCAGTTCTAATCAACTTGCGCAACATCAACATTACTCTGAAGAATATTAAAGATAGTCTATCATCAAACACTTGTAACCTATGCTTACGCTTAAATAAACTCCTTACTCTTATTTCAAGTCTCAATTATCTTTTAAGCCCTCACTTAATGTTATGTATAATCTTTGTGTTATCTGAGAACGTTGTATAGCCCAAGGTGGTAAGATCAAGGAATGTATTCGATCAACATGGCTAATTGTCCACTCCTATCCACTTTATTCATACTTAACCACAATCCTCACATTCAAGACTTTTGAGACCTCTATATCATAAATGTTTTATGTTATATAATTAATCTAAGAATTTCGACAACAATCTTAAGCTCAATACCTCTATTCTTAATTTAAAATAAACATTGTATTATGACCTATGATAGACTCATCTCAGAATACTGTATTATTATCTCACAATGTAAAGATTATGTATTTAAACATTTTCTACTAGACAACCCATTATGATCAAGTCTTCCCTTACTTAATTAAGACCTACATCTTGTATATTGGAATCATAGTGTTGTAGACGCATTTTATTATAACTTAATCGAATTACTAAACTCATTTATCTTATCTTTAGTTCAGAATAACTTTAATTACACCCATCTAAAAATCTTGTCATAAGATGTTAATTACTTTTCATCTTGAAATAACATATTATAATTAACTTAGACTCATAGAACTCTTACATTTAGTATCCACAGGGTATATTATTTACTTTATCATAACTATATAATAAGGTGTTTTAAGATAACCTCTTATGTATCCTTACTTACATTTAATTTCCTAAATGTTCTATTTTTACACACATTCCCTCCATAGGCTATTTATAAACCCTTTATATTAAACTTCGCTAACTCAAGTCTTAAATACATTTTATATGTTTTCAAAACCTAAGGTTTCAAAAGAATAACTTAATAAATTATTTCCTTTATTGTATTTAGGATGGACATCATATCTTAGCATAAGGTAGAATTTATCAAAGATTAAATTCTAGTTCGTAAGTGAAAATTGTTAATTATTTAATAAGATAATCTATTATGAAAAATCCCATACCTTATATTCAAATGACACATTAATATTTCCCGTGTCAAAAGGTAAATCCTTATAGCCTCTTATGTAACTAGTTCCTCTAACTAAAGGTTCAAAGGTTATGTATCAAATTTCTATTTACAAACCTTTTAGTAATCTTCTTTAACTATTATGTACAACACTTATTTATAAACTCACATCTTGAATATTAGTAATAAATGTATTTTATATGGCTAACTAATTCTAAGAAACTTAAGGATTATTATTTAGAGTAATTTCCTAATCATACTTTAATTTAGTTTTATATCATAATCCTTTTAATGATTTTATCACAAGATATCAAGTTACTACTCAATACTATAAATATTAAGAAATGATTAAATCTAGACTTATTTATCCTCTTCACATTTAGATGTAAAAGTAACTCATTTACTTTATTATTGTTTATATAATAAGAACATTTAAATGTAAAGTATTTCATTCATTTTATTATCAATTAAATAATAAGATCTACTTGTGTAACACTTTATGTAAACTAATTACAATATTCCTAAATTTCAACTTATTAATTTCTTAACCCATTATAGATTTACATTGTGGTCACTGACTAAATATATACATGTATTTTAATACCGTTTTAATATATCCTAGAAATTCAAAGTAACTAATTTTATTTATATATATATTTATCTATTCTAGGATTTGTTCAAAACATTATTTATGTAATTTTTGTATTTAATTATGTTTAAAAACTTTTAGGCATAACTACAACCGATACGCGGTTTATAAAATAAAGTGTTTCCCTTTAATATATATAAGTATACCTGTATTAGAATTTAATTAAGACATTCCCTACGTAACTTATTATATAAAACTATCTTATCACTAACTGCATCCCATGTATGTTCTATGAAGTATTTCCTTTAACTATATCTTAGGATACTATCTCTATAATATTTAGTTTATTATAAATGTTAATTTATTAGTTCCTTGCTTTACTCTAAGTTACTATTTTATTCTGTTTATATATATGTATAGAAATATATATATATATATATTCCTTAGTTTAATTAATAATATTAACTCCCATATAATATAGTAAATAAAACGTAGGACAATTAAACTCCTTAATTTATATAAGTTTCTACTTAAGTAAGTATATTACATATATGTAAATAATTTCTTTTCTCTTAAAAACTAATACAAAAACATTTATAAACTTACTGTTATAAAATGTTAATTTAGTTCCCTTTATTTTCCCCAGCTTAAAAGTCCATTAACCAACCTTACTTTAATTTTTGATTACATTAAAAACTTTATATTATAGGTTATTCTTATGAAAAACTCATAACATAATTTTTTAAAACCTTTTACCATTGCCCAAAAATTCCCAAATTAATATACAGTAACTATAACATTTTAGACACATTAAAATTTTTATTTCATAAGAATATCTTTTTCATTTAGCCAGATAATTCCAGAAACGCCGTAACTTGTAAAAATCATAACTTATGTTTAAAAACTCCAAATCCTTAATAATTTACATCAAATAAACTACATAAATAAGGAATCTATGGTTAAATTTCAAGTCAAAATACATTCGGGAAGGTACTTAAATTAATTAAACAAGTTAGGGTTTATTCCTGGAAACAATATAAAAACTTATACATTTAAAATCGTGTGTTTTAATCGTGGCCGTCCATCTCTATTAACTGAGATCGGACGGCCCGTGTTGCGCGAGTTCTTCAGCGACCCTGTTATCACACGAGTACTAATTCGTCAATTCCTCACAATCTACAGAACGAAATCACGTGATTCTTGTTTCTATGGATTCGTAATACAATTTCGGTTCCAATGATGCTAGTTTCCCCAATTTCATGCAGTAATCGTCGAGTTTCGAATTCAATTCGAAGGTTAGGGTTCATATCGGTTCCAGGTTGATTCGAATACAAATCTATCAAATTCTCTTAATATAGTACGTAATTGACACAATTGAAACATGGGTTAGGTCGGAATTGTAAAACCGGTTAGCATAATCGGAGGAATTGAAGAAAGCTCACCGGAATTGCTCGAATCGAAGTGATTTCGAGATCGGGTTTCTGGAAAAATTCGAACTTTCCGACCAGTTCGGGAAGCACACTTCGAGGATCTATAAGTTATTGCACAGATCGAGTTAGGTTTTGTTTTCGGGCTCATTAGAAAGATGAAACTTAGATCTACACAATGATAGCAAGCACTAATCCTAACTCGCATACACAGAATAAATTGAAGTCACAAAACACGAGTTTACCTCTCTGTTTCGGTATGATTTTATGTGCTGAAAAATCCGGAACTTTGAGCGACTATAACTTCCAAACGGTAATGATTCAGGCTTGGGCATAAACGTAAGAATTGTAGATGGGTTAGAGATCTACACAACGAGCTAAAGAAAACAAAATTTGGTTGAGAAACGAAGGATTTATGGCTAGACGAATTTACCTCAATTCGAAGGAAATTGTAAATCTGGGTTACGACTGTGAAAGGTGCCAACTTGAGAACGATTTTCCCGTTGATGTGGATGGAGTTAGGGCTTGTATGAGTTATGAATGTAAGAGGGAATTAAGGAGAAAGAGTGGTTGAAGACGGCACTGGAAAATTCGAAGTAATGAGAGAGTTATGGCCGTCACAAGTTAGGTCAAAATGGTTGTTTGCTGGAGAAAATCAAGGAGGTAAAAATCTGCTAAGTGTTGGGACGCACGAGAGGCTGACACGTGGCACTTTATGAAATTTTGGCTCTAAACTTCAAACTAGCATAACTTTGGCTAGGATGATCCGTTTTTTGACGTTCTTTTTATCGATCTTCATGGTTTTCCATACCTATTTATTGGTATAGTTTCATGACCTGGTTTGACCATTCTCAAAAAGTCAACTCTAGCAAGGCTTAATAAGCTTTAAGGTTTCTAGAATTTTAATTGACTTTCATATCTCAAAACAATGTTCCAACACTTCCTAAAATCTTTATAATATATTTGGAGGGTTTAATAATTTTCCCAAGATTTATTGACTTATAAATCTTATTATTAAATTCATAATACTATATAATAATGTATAATAATTAGGGTTAAATAGAAGAAAACCCCTAAATAAATTCCACAACTCCATATAATAATCTAATATTCATTATTCCATATCATAATTTAATTTTTTTTATAAAAGAAATCCCCTAAATTAATTTAAATTAATTTAGGGGTATTTCAGCATATCCCCCTTAAAAGAAACTTCGCCTCGAAGTTTAACAATCAACTAATAGGCACTCACATCAGCACTCACACCGCTCGGGTGTGCTGAGACAATAATAACCAATGAATATCCCATTCCATTCCAATCCTTTATCTCCCATTTCAACATTCCACTCAAGGGTACCGAAATCAAAGTACCGGAACCATAACCACGTGAATCAAAGTATAAACTGAATCAAAACACAACACAAACGTGCAAAGTACTGTGCCACAACGTAAACTACGTACATACCTACACACTCTCATTACTAACAAGGCAACGAGGCATAATCCGGATGAGATACGAAGGAGGAGTATGCCAGCATATCCCCCCTAAAAGAGCTAAGGTACGCCCTCGTACCGCTACTAATGGCACATTCCAAGAATTCAACACCTTATTAACCAGCTTTGTTGTAAATTTTACTGCACCGTTGATTTTATCTACGATCGTTACATATATCTGTATCTCTTGATTGTTATGTATTTGTATTTCCTTGGTGGTTATAAAATTTTATCTTCTGATTATTATCCATGCATTTAATGACTGGTACGAATTACACGTCAATATATGATCATTTATCATATCAATTATAACCAAGCTATAAACCAGGTGTAACGTACTTGAGTAGTTTAACATAATATTCCCGATCATTAATAATCCTCAATAATTTCCAAAATTATCCTCAAAGGTTTATTAGTCACCATATGTTAAAACTCTATAAGATAATATTTTTTCTGTGACTTTTCAAGTTTCAATGTTTCTATAATTAACTATCGTATTTTAGACGACCCATTCAGTGTTTACTTTATAAATTTACTTATTATATAACTTCACCCAAGCAGCATTTTAGAAAGTTCTTCCAAAATCTGATTCCTTCATCTTAAAATTTATATATTATTTTTTTTTTTTTAAGGTAGGGACTCTGTATAAATTTTAAGTCAAATGAGCTAGTCTAATGAAAACTCACTCACTCTTGGTAATTATTTTTCTTAAGGTTTGTTCTATGTAAGTATTCTCCTGATTATTAATCTTAGTACTCCCTGAGATAATGGTGGCTTTTGGTAAATATCACTTTTAGTGTGTCTTTAAAATTTTATACCTGTATAATGTTAAACTTCCAAGTAAACATGGGAATTTTCAATCTTTAGTAACTCTCAATTTTTTTTAAGATGCTCAATACTCAAGTATTTAGGATCAACGATATTTAGTTTAGTATTACTCTTCTCTTCACTCAATCTTTAAGTACTTCTTTTATTGATTTGTTTTTTTTTTTTTATATTCAACCAGGGTAGATGTTGTATCTTGGAGCCCCAAACTTAATCCCCTTCCTCAATAAACCCTTTACATTTATGAGTTTTAATACCGGATCTTAAGATACAATTCTGATTTGTTCATTGTGGTTAGCAATGAAATATGCCTAGCTCAAGATTTCATGATGGTAACGTCTTACCACCACTTCCCCTCAAGTTCAACACAATCCATCACCTGCGTAGAAGATTATTTACAGTTAGATGACAAGGCTTGTCTAGCCCCTAAACTTCTAGAAGGGGTGTGCACCCCCACTACTTTCAGCCTAGGAGTTCGTCGCACCAGGCACTTCCCGTAGGGTGTTAGGTTTACGTGTTTTCTTTCTAAAGTTACATAGAGTTTTAATGTGTTTTATAAGTTCAGATGTTGATCTTTTCTAATACGCTACTGGTTCTTGTTAGCTTAATAATTTTCTAGACTTAAGATTTATCTTAAATTATCTTTAGGTAATAATTGTACCAAGTAGTACTTGAGATTTTTTGCAAGCTTTAAAGGAATTGAAGTACCTTCACATAATATCAAAACTAATTTGTTATTTAAAGTTCTATTGGATACTGTTTTCAACCAAAAGTATTCTTTACCATTCCAGGAATTTGTGTACTAGCTTTTAAAGGATTGCATTTTTTTTTTTATTTAGCAATGTATTCTCCATGAACATACTTTTGAACAAATAACTTAATATTTGGTTTATCTCAACCAAAATCTAATCGTACTTAATATAGGACGTACCAAACTTATATATATATGTATATATATATTTTCTGTAGTTTATTGTTGGGACGTATAACAACACATCACACTCACAGACATTCACAAAAAAAAACGTGTAAGGGAATCGTTCACAATTCCAAAAAGGGTTAGGAGTCGTGCCTTAACTGGAGTCCTCACTTCCCCATTCTACCCAGTTCCCCAGTTTTAAGTGCACCATAATCTAAGTATTTCACTCGGCTTTTTTCTCGGGTTCAGAGCGTAACTACGCTCTGATACCACTTTCTGTAACACCCCTATAATAATAAAACACAGCGGAAAATAAACTAAAGGTGCTACAGACCATCGGGCTCCAAACACCCGGTACCACCCACCAATACAACCTTTACAATTAACTAAACTAAGTTACGGTCTGAACTTCGAGAAAACTTACAACACATAACAATAAAACACATTCGCTCTCCACAAACCTAGTCCCATCCCAAACCTCATTCTCTTCGTGGCCACCTGTAAATCAATTTGTACCTGCAAGATGAAACCAAGCAGCCCACCCCAAAAGGGGCGGGTCAGTTCCCTGGAATGGAACTGGTACAATTCTCCAAAAACAAACTTATAAAACATAACTCTTCAAATAAATAGTAACATGAAAACAAACTCTTAAAAGTAAACATAGAAAAGCACTTCAAAAAAGAAAATCAAGTTAAAGAGAAAGGAAAACAAGACAAAGATAAAGATAAGAACTTCCAAAACAAGTCATCCACTTAAGTAGTCACACCACATAGTTAGTAAGCATCCATTGTTGATGTTAGAACCAATTCCCGTTAGGAGTAGAAAACTCAGATAGTCACAAAGGACTAGGAATGATGAAATAGATCCAAGAACCAAGAACTCAAGAGTGGAATAATTTAACTGGGAGAGATGGCCCCCACCGCCAATATCAATGTCCATAGGACGAGGATATACAGCCCCCTGCTGTCATAATTTCAATGTCCTAGTGGACGAGGGATATACAGCCCCCTGCTGTCAAATATCAATGTCCTAGTGACGAGGGATATAGGGATATACAGCCCCCTGCTGTCAAATATCAATGCCCCTATGGGCGAGGGATATACAGCCCCCTGCTGTTACCATTAAAGACGCGCGCACGTCGAAAGAAAGATTTCCAAGATTGACCTTTTCCAAATCCCACTAGATCACCCAACTACCCAGAGCAATACCAAAACACTCAGTCCTACAGAGTGCAGAAGCGTAAACCCTAAGCAGTCAATGTCTAACGGGACACCAAGTAGAAAGAACCAATACCCAGTGAGTTCCACATCCAAGGCTCAGTTAGTCACACAAGCTGAGTAGTCACACAAACCATTCTTTTTTAGAAATTCCTCTTAAAGTCAGTTAGCGTTTTCCAAAACATTCCACAGTCAATCATCAAAAATATCGGAGTACGAGAAATCGTACAAAACATTCCATAAAAAGTGCACCAAAAGTATTGAGTACGAGAAATCGTACCTGGGTAACGTTGTAGCAGTTCTAATCAACTTGCGCAAACAATCAACAGTACTCTGAAGAATATTAAAGATAATCTACCATCAATCACTTGTAGCCTATGTTACGCTTAAATAAACTCCTTACTCTTATTCCAAAGTCTCAATTATCTTTTAAGCCCTCACTTAAATGTTATGTATAATCTTTGTGTTATCTGAGAGAACGTTGTATAGCCCAAGGTGGTAAGATCAAGGAATGTATTCGATCAACATTGGCTAATTGTCCACTCCTATCCACTTTATTCATACTTAACCACAATCCTCACATTCAAGACTTTTGAGACCTCTATATCATAATGTGTTTATGTTATATAATTAAATCTAAGAATTTCGACAACAATCTTAAGCTCAATACCTCTATTCTTAATTTAAAATAAACATTGTATTATGACCTATGATAGACTCATCTCAGAATACTATATTATTATCTCACAATGTAAAGATTATGTATTTAAACAATTTCTACTAGACAACCCATTATGATCAAGTCTTTCCCTTAACTTAATTAAGACCTACATCTTGTATATTGGAATCATAGTGTTGTAGACGCATTTTATTATAACTTAATCGAATTACTAAACTCATTTATCTTATCTTTAGTTCAGAATAACTTTAATTACAACCATCTAAAAATCTTGTCATAAGATGTTAAATTACTTTTCATCTTGAAATAACCATATTATAATTAACTTAGACTCATAGAACTCTTACATTTAGTATCCACAGGGTATATTATTTACTTTATCATAACTATATAATAAGGTGTTTAAGATAACCTCTTATGTATCCTTACTTACATTTAATTTCCTAATGTTCTATTTTTACACACATTCCCTCCATAGGCTATGTATAAACCCTTTATATTAAACTTCGCTAACTCAAGTCTTAAATACATTTTATATTGTTTACAAAACCTAAGGTTTCAAAAGAATAACTTAATAAATTAATTTCCTTTATTGTATTTAGGATGGACATCATATCTTAGCATAAGGTAGAATTTATCAAAGAATTAAATTCTAGTTCGTAAGTGAAATTGTTAATTATTTAATAAGATAATCTATTATGAAAAATCCCATACCTTATATTCAAATGACACATTAATATTTCCCGTGTCAAAAGGTAAATCCTTATAGCCTCTTATGTAACTTAGTTCCTCTAACTAAAGGTTCAAAGGTTTATGTATCAAATTTCTATTTACAAACCTTTTAGTAAATCTTTAACTATTATGTACAACACTTATTTATAAACTCACATCTTGAATATTAGTAATAAATGTATTTTATATGGCTAACTAATTCTAAGAAACTTAAGGATTATTATTTAGAGTAATTTCCTAATCATACTTTAATTTAGTTTTATATCATAATCCTTTTAATGATTTTATCACAAGATATCAAGTTACTACTCAATACTATAAATATTAAGAAATGATTAAATCTAGACTTATTTATCCTCTTCACATTTAGATGTAAAAGTAACTCATTTACTTTATTATTGTTTATATAATAAGAACATTTAAATGTAAAAGTATTTCATTCATTTTATTATCAATTAAATAATAAGATCTATTTGTGTAACACTTTATGTAAACTAATTACAAATATTCCTAAATTTCAACTTATTAATTTCTTAACCCAATTATAGATTTACATTGTGGTCACTGACTAAATATATACATGTATTTAATACCGTTAATATAAATCCTAGAAATTCAAAGGTAACTAATTTTATTTATATATATATTTATATATTCTAGGATTTGTTCAAAACATTATTTATGTAATTTATTGTATTTAATTATGTTTAAAAACTTTTAGGCATAACTACAACCGATACGCGGTTATAAAAAAGTGTTTCCCTTTAATATATATAAGTATACCTGTATTAGAATTTAATTAAGACATTCCCTACGTAACTTATTATATTAAAACTATCTTATCACTAACTGCATCCCATGTATGTTCTATGAAGTATTTCCTTTAACTATATCTTAGGATACTAGCTCTTATAATATTTAGTTATTATAAATGTTAATTTATTAGTTCCTTGCTTTACTCTAAGTTACTATTTTATTCTGTTTATATATATGTATAGAAATATATATATATATATATATTCCTTAGTTTAATTAATAATATTAACTCCCATATATATAGTAAATAAAACGTAGGACAATTAAACTCCTTAATTTATATAAGTTTCTACTTAAGTAAGTATATACATATATGTAAATATTTCTTTTCTCTAAAAACTAATACAAAAACATTTATAAACTTACTGTTATAAAATGTTAATTTAGTTCCCTTTATTTTCCCCAGCTTAAAAGTCCATTAACCAACTTACTTTAATTTTTGATTACATTAAAAACTTTATATTATAGGTTATTCTTATGAAAAACTCATAAACATAATTTTTAAAACCCTTTACCATTGCCCAAAAATTCCCAAATTTAATATACAGTAACTATAACATTTTAGACACATTATAAAATTTTTATTTCATAAGAATATCTTTCATTTAGCCAGATAATTCCAGAAACGCCGTAACTTGTAAAAATCATAACTTATGTTTAAAAACTCCAAATCCTTAAAAATTTACATCAAAATAAACTACATAAAATAAGGAATCTATGGTTAAAATTTCAAGTCAAAATACATTCGGGAAGGTACTTAAATTAATTAAACAAGTTAGGGTTTATTCCTGGAAACAATATAAAAACTTATACATTTAAATCGTGTGTTTTAATCGTGGCCGTCCATCTCTATTAACTGAGATCGGACGGCCCGTGTTGCGCGAGTTCTTCAGCGACCCCTGTATCACACCGAGTACTAATTCGTCAATTCCTCACAATCTACAGAACGAAATCACGTGATTCTTGTTTCTATGGATTCGTAATACAATTTCGGTTCCAATGATGCTAGTTTCCCCAATTATCATGCAGTAATCGTCGAGTTTCGAATTCAATTCGAAGAAGGTTAGGGTTCATATCGGTTCCAGGGTTGATTTCGAATACAAATCTATCAAATTCTCTTAATATAGTACGTAATTGACACAATTGAAACATGGGTTAGGTCGGAATTGTAAAACCGGTTAGCATAATCGGAGGAATTGAAGAAAGCTCACCGGAATTGCTCGAATCGAAGTGATTTCGAGATCGGGTTTCTGGAAAAATTCGAACTTCCGACCAGTTCGGGAAGCACACTTCGAGGATCTATAAGTTATTGCACAGATCGAGTTAGGTTTTGTTTTCGGGCTCATTAGAAAGATGAAACTTAGATCTACACAATGATAGCAAGCACTAATCCTAACTCGCATCACACAGAAAGAAATTGAAGTCACAAAACACGAGTTTACCTCTCTGTTTCGGTATGATTTTATGTGCTGAAAAAATCCGGAACTTTGAGCGACTATAACTTCCAAACGGTAATGATTCAGGCTTGGGCATAAACGTAAGAATTGTAGATGGGTTAGAGATCTACACAACGAGCTAAAGAAAACAAAATTTGGTTGAGAAACGAAGGATTTATGGCTAGACGAATTTACCTCAATTCGAAGGAAATTGTAAATCTGGTGGGTTACGACTGTGAAAGGTGCCAACTTGAGAACGATTTTCCCGTTGATGTGGATGGAGTTAGGGCTTGTATGAGTTATGAATGTAAAGAGGGAATTAAGGAGAAGAGAGTGGTGAAGACGGCACTGGAAAATTCGAAGTAATGAGAGAGTTATGGCCGTCACAAGTTAGGTCAAAAATGGTTGTTTGCTGGAGAAAATCAAGGAGGGAGGTAAAATCTGCTAAGTGTTGGGACGCACGAGAGGCTGACACGTGGCACTTTATGAAATTTTGGCTCTAAACTTCAAACTAGCATAACTTTGGCTAGGATGATCCGTTTTTACGTTCTTTTTATCGATCTTCATGGTTTTCCATAACCTATTTATTGGTATAGGTTTCATGACCTGGTTTGACCATTCTCAAAAAGTCAACTCTAGCAAGGCTTAATAAGCTTTAAGGTTTCTAGAATTTTATATTGACTTTCATATCTCAAAACAATGTTCCAACACTTCCTAAAATCTTTATAATATATTTGGAGGGTTTAATAATTTTCCAAGATTTATTGACTTATAAATCTTATTATTAAATTCATAATACTATATAATAATGTATAATAATTAGGGTAAATAGAGAGAACCCCCCCTAAAATCCAATCCACAACTCCATATAATCTAATATTCATTATTCCATATCATAATTTTAATTTTTTCAATAAAAGAAATCCCCTAAATTAATTTAATATTAATTTAGGGGTATTTCATCTAAGGTGCTATAAGGATACAGGCATTGTCTTGGAAGTTCTAGAAATCCAATGAGTGGTTTTAGGAGATATTAAAGTCTTGGAGAAGTTGGTTTAAGGTTTAGGTCATGTTGATGAATAAGGAGAGAATGATGTTTAGGTAAGGTTTTGAGAAAGGAATTTAAAGGAGTGTGAAAGAGAAGATTTGGTTAGTAAGAGAAGATGCTTGGGAGATGATGTTAAGGTGTAGAGGAAACACCTTGGTATAGTGGTCATTGTTGGTGAATTACCACTTAGAAATCTTAAGGAGAAAAATCCCAAGTACTAGGAATCTTGTAAGAAATTTGTGAATGATAAGATGGTTTTGGTGAGTGATTTAAAGAGTTTAGCACATGGCTAAAGTTTGTGTTTGAAGTGCCCAAATGAGGTTAGGATATACTAGGATATATGGGTGAAGTTTGGAGTTGAATGTAAAAAGGAAAACAAGGATTTGGGGCAGACCGGACTTGCGACCGGACTTGCAAGTTCGGTCGGGCCCAGTTTACCCTGCGAGAATTAGTTTCTGGAATGGACCGGACATAGGACCGGACTTGCCAAGTCCGGTCGGGCTAAATTTTCAAAGGGGAGAAACTCTCTGGAATGGACCGGACATAGGACCGGACTTACAAGTCCGGTCGGAGTGGAAAATTTTTGGCGGAAATGTGTTCTGGAATCGACCGGACATGGACAAGTCCGGTCGGCAAGTCCGGTCGGACCAAAAAGTGGTTTAAGGTTATGAATGATATGAGATGATGGGGATTGATAGGTAATGATGTCATAAGGTTGTTAAGGACATGTTAGGTGAGTTTAATGGCAATTAGGTGGGTGAAAAGTTGTATTAAAATGTGAGGGTAAAACAAGTAAAAAGTGAAGTTATGTAACTAAGTTAACGGGGGGAAAAATTATAAGCTTTGGACATTAAATAATCAAGAAAACCCCGATGTTAATAAAAACACATGTGATGTTAACAGTTGTTCGAGAATCGCTCGAGGAACATAAGTGGACGTGGTAAGTGGACTCCGGTGACAGGTATGGTTTTCTTGCAACCTGTGTCCTACCGGATTACCGGCTTGTATGCCAATATGTTTCTTGAGTGTTTGCCACCTTGTAAGATTAAAACATGTAATGAGTTTATAGTAATTCATTTATGTGCGAATTTGGCCTCCGATACCATTTAACCTCAAATATGTGTTAAACCTTAGCTAACCAAATCTAGGAACACATGAGTGATCGGTATTCGGAGTTGAGGCCCAAACCTTGGGAACGTGCTAACCACGGCTATGTGTGAGTTAGTTGGACATTGTTGTTGTATGCAAGTGTGTGAACCTCCCTTGTGTGCTTAACTCGGTTATGATACCGTATGGTGTGTGGATGTGGTAGGCTCCATAATGGATCTCTAACTACTTATTGTTAAGTGTATATGTACTAATGGGGGGTGAGGAGTCCGGTTGTTCCGGCCACGCGTGTGATGGACGGGAGTTGATATCATATCCGTTTCGGCTCTCTTGGTGTATGTATAGGTGGTATTCCAATTTGGTTTCTACCTTCCCTTAGCTTATCCAAAGCTAGTTACTGACTCACGTCGGGCCACAGGGGCATACGAATGTTATTTTCGGTGTGCTTGGGATTACTATATACCGACACACCTTGGGTATAAGTTAACCGTTCTATATAAACCGGACGGTAACGAGGATGGTAACGAGCTTAACATGGGATTGGCAAAAAATCCCTAGGCTCACATGTATACTAACTATGGTGGAAGGTTCCTTGTGTGAACCGATTTTATGGTGTTATGTAATGTTATGGTGCTATGCAAATTCCCTTGCTATGATATGGTATATATATATATATATGTATTGGACGTTTAAAATGATGGTGATGTTATCATGTGTCTGTCGAAACAGGAAAGGTTTGTTATGTTTGTTATATGAGGAATGAGATATGTTGTAGGATATGGAGTGTGTGGATCATGGAAATGAATCCCAGTTGTGACAAGAGGCGTTTAGGATAACCGATTAATGGGTACACGTCGTTCGTTAAGGAAGTAGCTCCGTTCTAGAGGAGAGCCCACTCTAGGGTTTAAGGAATCATTGGATGGTTGGTTAAGTGTGGATGTGTTGGTTATAGGTGAGCCCGTTGAGGCGAAATGTTATGTGTTGTATGTCTATGGTTTGTATGCATGATTTAAATATAATCAACTGCATGCTAAGACGACAATTAGTTGTGCGTGGCCCGGTAGCATGTGGGCTGCGGGATACCATACCAGCAAAGGTACTGAGCCCCTGGGGGCCACCCTTTCTCTCTTTTTCTATTTCAGGTACAAGGAGCTGGAAACCGTTCGAGAGTAGGACGGGGCAGATGTTTACACATGGGTAGCCATTTAAATGGCGTGAGTATGATAGGCGTAGTAAGACCGAAGTTGTTATCGGCAGTAGTTTGTAAATACTCGGTACAGGGGGAGTGTATGTATATAATAAATGTTGAAGATGGAATGAGGATTGTATTGTGTAGTTGCTCGGGAATCTAGTCCATCAGACCGATACAAATGTACATGTATTAGCCTTGTTAGCCACGTGGGTGGTTAACGGCGTGTAACACCATTGGAATAAGTAATGTGATGAGTTGAGTTTCCGCTGCAGAGTTATTATGTGTTTGTTGTTGGATGGGGGTGTTACAAAAAGTGGTATCAGAGCGAAGTATCGCTCTGATGACTGAATTACCGAGCTTTAAAGTACCGAGTTAGGATTTTAGTACTTTGGGTTAAGGGTTGAGTGATAGCGTGAGAGATACGCTAGTAAGGAACTACCAGTGAATACTGGAAACCTACTATATCCTTCCCGCCCTCCACAATCCCTGTATATAACTCGGGGAAACAACGCCAGAGAGATGGAAGTCCACTACTCGGGAATACCCGATCTGGCTGTTAGTAAGTACTTTAAGGGTACGGAGAATCTGTCAACGGTAGATCGAAAAAACTGGGAATCCCGGAGACGTCTCCATCTGGACAATGTTAACCGCATTTAATAGTGAAGAATGAAGAATCTTGTGTATAGAAGAATAGAATTTCCAGCAACCTGGGTCGACATGCAGAGCAGCGAGAATAACCAGCTTGCAACGCACCGATTGTGCAACAGGCAAGAATGGATTAATGGAATCCGAGACAAGAGTCTACGGAACCACAGTTGATAAATAATACACCAACGGTATACCAACCGACAAGGGAACTACAACGTAGTGCCCAATACGTGGAACGGGATACAAAGAGAATACAATACTAAGAAAAAGGGGTCTCCCAGAATGGGAAACACCCTAGTTAATGAATATCACGTGGAAACAGTGAGAAGTCACCTAGAGGAGTATTTATCAAGGCAGTAAGATCAGTGAGGGCCAACAAGGCCACTGATGACAATATGGGTCAAAACAATACCACAATCGGTATGTGTCAAACGATAGCCAGTTAGCATGGCGCACTTGCCATAGCAAGTGCTACTATAACAGGGCTGTTCAGGAAATTCATAACCACTACAAAAACTTGGAAAAGTACAATAAAGTTAAATGTGAATGTCATAAACAGTGGAAGGGCCTGTTAGCCTAACCTCTGTAATTGGAAACACACCAGTCAGCAAGAAGCTAGACTTGGCTAAGGTAAGAAGATGTTGTGAAACCATGGAAATTTTCTTTCAAACCCAAATTTATTCAAACCCTTCTTTTCAAAACCAGATTTTCTTTCAAACCAACACTTCTTTCCAACCTTCTTTTAAACCAAACCAGTGAAACCAGGGGCAATTGACAAGGATACAACAGTGGATAAACCTTCCCTCGATTAAGTTCGGGAAACAAGGAATGAATATTGCCGCGGGACAATATAAGGAAGTTGACAACAGAATACTTCACCTAGGCGTGTGACGGACACTACAGTGTACCAACTGTGTTGTTGGGACGACCGCACTCCGATAGGAGCATGTGGGCCTGACAGACCTATTATAGGTTAGTTGGGTAAGTAGTAATGTATCAGTATGATACCCCATATATGTATACCAGTAGAGTCCGAAACACGGGAAGTAGTCGACTCCGTCTACGGTCAGCAGTATAAATCAACAGGAGCTAGAAAATACAAGGAATGCTTGAAGTAAAGGAACTCAGTTAAGTTAACGAGACTAAAGGTATTAGTGAATTCCTTTCAAGGAAATGTTTAAGAGTCAGGAGGTGCGAAGTGCACTAACTGAATGTAAAGACAGCTTATGTGACTTAAGGATCCCCAGGGATGAACACCTTAATTCATGCAATATTGTGATGTAGTGTAGTTTGAGGTTTAGTTTGTGTGTAAGAGAGTGTTCCTTGTGAAGCTGTGTCTTTGATGTTTAAAGGATGAAAAGCCATGTGTTGTGTATAAGGATGTGAATTAAAACATTGAGTGTTCTTGGGTTGTATTAAAGTGAACAACTATGTGTTTTGGTGTTATGTGATACAAGAGAAGCTATGACGAAATTTGGTTAATGAACAAGGAGTTCTAGGTGTTAAAATGATGTTAGGTGATCTAGGTTGAACTAGGAATGATTAAGGTTTAAATTGGAGAAGAAAGTGAATTAAGGTGTTCTTAAGTGTTAAAGTGTCTTGGTCATTATTGGAGGATTTAGAATTCAAATGAGAGTTAAGGATACTTCAAGCCATGGTGAGATTGTGTAAAGGATTTATACAAAGGTTGGTACCAATGAGGAAATAAGGTGTTGTAAGGAAGATGTGTGAACTGTGGTGGAGAAAATTCTTGGAAGGACATAAGTATTTTGGTGGGCTAAATATAGTGTGGGAACATGCTATAAACCTAAGGGGGAAGCATTATAAGTGTTTAAGGGGTATAGAAAATGAAGTTCCTGGCACGTTCGAACTACCGTCCGAACTTGGACGTTCGGACATGCCCTGTTGCGCGTAAGTTTCTTGAGTTTTGAAGCTACGTCCGAATTACCGTCCGAATTTGGAAGTTCGGACACACCCATCTCTATTCTCTGTTTTGGCCTCAAATAGTGTCCGAACTTGGGAAGCTCGGACACATGTTCAGACAGTCGTCAGTTTACACCCATTTTGAGTCTCGACTTGCGTCCGAACTTGTGTCCTATGAGATTTTAAGGACATGTTAAGTGAGTTATAATGATAATTGAGTGGTTGAAAAGTTGTGTTAAAATGTAAAAGTAAAACAAGTTAAAAATGTGAAGTTATTTAACTATTTAACGGGAGTAAGTCATGAGCGTTAGACTTTAAAACAAACAAGTTACCCCGGTGTTAATGAAAGTAAATGTAATGTTACCAGTTGTTCAAAGATGTTACGAGGAACATGTGATGGCACGTTAGAGTGAAACCCGGTGACAGGTATGGTTTTCTTGCAACCTGTGTCCTACCGGATTACACCGGCTTGTATGCCAATGTGTTTTCTGTATGTTTGCCACGTTATAAGATAAGTCATGAAACGAGTTTACAGTCGTTATTGTTGTTGTGTGTTGCGTACCAATACCGGTAACCTCGAATGCGCATGGAAGGCTAGTTAACCATTATTAGGTGAATGTAAGAGAACGGTATCCGGTAATAACGTTTCCAATCTAAGGAACGTTCTAACCGCGGCTATGCATGTGTAGTTGTGTGATGTTGTGTGTGATGTTGCTGTAATGTATGACCCTCCTTTGTGTGATTAACTCAGTTGTAGTACTGTACTGTGTGCTGATGTGATAGGTTCCACAGCGGAGTCTTTATCTGTGAATATTTATATATTATGGGGGGGGCGAGGAATCCGGTATTTCCGGTCGCGCGTTGTTGGGGAGTTGTTGTATACAGTTTCTTCAGCTTCTCTCTGTTGGTTGTCTTCCTTCATTGGTCTTCGATCACCCCTGAGCTTAACCAAGGCTTTTGACTCACGTCTGTTGGGGATTATGTACGGTGTGTTGGATCACTATGTCCGATCCATCTTTGTGTTAAGTTATCCGTTCGTCTGAAAGGACGGTAACGAGTTATGTAAACGAGCTTAGCATGAGTTTGACAGCATTCTCTAGGCTCTCCAGTGAACTAACTATGTTTGAGGCAGTTCCTAAAGAGATCCGTACCCGTTATGTTATGTGTTAGTGATGTACTGCAATGCTTATTGCGATGTGATGTTATATGTTGATAAAAATGTGGAGTATGTGGATCATGGATATGAATCCCAGTTTATAATAAGAGGCGTTTGAGGATAACCCGATTAGTGGGTAAGTGTCGTCTATTAAGGAAGTAGCTCCATTAGAGGAGAAACACTCTAGGGTTAAAGAACACAATGAGTGATTTATTAAGTGTAGATGTGATGTCTGTTTGTTGATCCCTATTGTTGTGTGTATGTAATGTGTTATGTGTTTATGGTTACATGCATGGTTAAAATATAATCAACCGCATGCTAAGACGACAAGTAGTCGTGCGTGGCCCGGTAGCATGCGGGCTGCGAGATTACCATACAGCAAAGGTGCTGAGCCCCTGGGGGGCCATCCTTTCTTTTTTTTCCTATTTCAGGTACAAGAATCTGGAAGCCGTTCGAGAGCAGGACGGGGTAGCCGTTTATACATGGGTAGTCGTTTAGTTTGTGTATGTATTGTAGGTGTAGTAAGACCGAGATTGTGTCGGCATTAGTTGTAAATACTCGGTACAGTTGGAATGTGTATATATGTTTGTTGTTAATGGAAAGGGATAATAATGTGTAGATGCTCGGGAATCTAGTCCATCAGACCGATACAATGTATATGTATTAGCCTTGTTAGCCACGTGGGTGGTTGATGGCGTGTAACACCATTGGGAAAAGTAATGTGATAAGTTGAGTTTTCCGCTGCAGTTTGTTGTTAGGAGTGTTATTGTTAGTTGGGGTGTTACAAAAAGTGGTATCAGAGCGAAGTATCGCTCTGATGACTGGAAATACCGAGCTTAGGAAGTACGGAGTTAGGAGTTTAAGACTTTGGGTTAAGGGTTGAGTGTGATAGCGTGAGAAGTACGCTAGTTAGGAATTACCAGCGTGTACTGGAAACTTACAATATCCATCCCACCCTCCACAATCCTGTTTTATAACTTGGGAAGGACGCCAGAGAGATGGAAGCCCTCTCATACTCGGGAAAACCCGATCTGGCTATTGTTAAGCACATCTGTAAGTACGGAGAACCGGTCGTACGGTAGAATCCAAGAGTAAGAATCCCGGAGACGGTTTCCATCTGAACAATGTTAACCATATTAATAGCGAAGAATGAAGAATCCTACACACAAAAGAATGGAATTTCCGGCAACCTGGGTCGACATGCCGAGAAGTCGAGAATAACCAGCTTGCAACGCACCAACTGTGCAACTGGCAAGAAGTAAAGTAACAGAACCCGAGACACATGTCTACGGGAAAATAATACACCAACGGTATACCAACCGACAAGGAACTACAACGTAGTACCCAAACAAGAGACAAGTCTCAGTAACCACGACAAATGCGTGGAATGGGCTACGAGGTGAATACAATACTAAGTAAAAAGGGGACTCCAAGAATGGGGAACAACCCAGTTAATGATTATCATGTGAAGACAGTGAGAAGTCACCCAGAGGAATTATTATCAAGACAGTAAGGGCCAACAGGGCCACTAATAACAGTGCGGGTAAGAACAATACCGCAAACCGGTGTGTGTTTAACCGAGAGCCAGTTAGCATGGCGCACTTGCCATGGCAAGTGCTGCTGTAATACCCCAAATATCTAAACTGTGATTAGGGCCTTGCTTAACTGTAAACCTTAGGAAACCCTAATTTCTAAAGATGGAGAAGGTTATGATTAGTTGGAGGTGCTTGGTGAACATTAGGAACCTTAGTTCCGGGAGTATCACCCGGTAAACCTTAGTTTCGCAGGATTCCTGAAATTTCCGAAAATTACTAAATTCCTCAGGAACTGAGAGTGGTTATCAACCCTAGGAAGAGTGTTAGATACTTTTGAGAGTGTTTTGAGGGAAGAAACAATCATATCTTTCTTCTTTATATAAGACAATCTAGTTACATTTTTCAGTATTTAGAGGTTCTGGGCAAACGAGGCTTCGGGAGAGCTCAGAAGTGACCCGAGGAAATTCCTGAAACTTGATAACCCAGACTAGTATAACACACCTACACATATAGTCTTAATTCCCATAAAAAGCTCAAGCCAAACATGGCCTAAGTTGGTGGCCGAAAATATCAAGGAAGGAGGAGAAAATATCTCGGTTACTATTCACACCTCCTTACTATTTGTAATAATGATCAAGGCAAGTTGCCCCCTCCTTATACATTCAATGGCGGTTTGGCATGGGTGGTTAGGATTGGTTTTTGTCACCTAACACAAATCAATGGCTATGGACAATTCTAGAAGTAATAATTACAAATAGTAAGATAAGGATGAAAATTTTAGTATAAAGGGGGGGTGGAGGTCGGCCATGGTAGGTGAGCAAGGTGGCCATTCTTTATCATCTACCTTGCTTCTCCTAGCTAGAAAACACCATTGGAGCTTAGGCAACAACACTCCTCCATTGGAAACACAAATCTAAGGTAGTAATTAAGCTAAAATCAAGGAAAAGGCAAGTTTAAGGAGTGGAAGCCAAACTCCAAGGTGGGTGAGTTTGGTGGATATTTTGAGCTCAAGAAACTTATAATCAAGGTAGAAAAGCTCCAAAATGGCTAGGAGAGGACAGGTAACATCTATGCACATCACTTTCACCCTTTAAGCTTATTTTCCTTCTTAAGTCATTCTGTTTTGTTACTACTAATCCAATCTCTTATTTTCTTAAACTTTCTACAGTAAACTAGGGATGAATAGTTAGTGAACATCCTATAAAATCAAGTCGAGATAAGGTTGGGAAGTAGGAAAACACTAAAGAACTTTGAAAATGAAGAAAAATGAGCTTTAAGCTTTAGGAATTGTTTGGATGGGTTACCCACATGATTTTGAGCTAAACATTTTAGGGTAGCCTTGAATAGTGAATATATGGTTATGGTTGAAAATCAAGTCGAATGGAGAAATTTAAGTTGGTTAGACAAGGTAAAGAATCTAAAAATGAGAAAATGTGCTTTTAAGCCTTTCTGAGTGTTTGAATTGGTTTCCGATTTATCTTGAGCTGCAATTTTGGGGAGATACTTGTGTTGTTGATATTGGATCATGGTTAAATATTTAGGCCGAGACTCCTTTGGGAAGTTATTTAAGTTGGTGAATAGTGATTTTGGTCAAAAATAAGAATTTAAGCTTTCTAAGGTGGTTTCTTGGAAATTGTTTGATTTTATGATTATTGGAGCTTGAATGGTATTGTTATGATGTTTATTAAGGTTATTTTACAAGTGGTGAGCTTGATGTGTGAATTACTACTTGTGTAAAGCTTGGTTATGATATCTTACTCATGGTTTGCAAATGTGTTAAGGATAACCTCTTGTGGTGGTGGTGGAAAGTATGGTGTGATGTTGATATCATGGTTATCCTAAGGCTATGCCTCTTGTGAGAGCCTTTAAGGCCAAGCCAACGTTCCGGCAACAATATAAGCTCCTACCAATGAATTGGAGCTGCCACTATGATCTACTCCTATGGGCAAAAGTTTCCAATAGGGGGGTGTGCACACTTAAGGACATAGGGTGGGTGGTGGGTGGTGGTGGACTTCATTTGGAAATATCTTGTAATTGATATTGATTATCTCTTGATAATTCTTGGTACAGGTAAATGGTGTGTGATCTATTCTGATTTGTTATATTTGTTAATATTTGTTGGAAACAAAGGTTTTTAAAGAGAAAATAAGTTTTACGGGGTGTGGTGGTAGTGTACTCAGTTTTTACTGATTTTATTTGTTTGTGTTCTTCCTATGTATATGTATTCTGTGGATTCAGGGTAACTAGGATGGACACCTTCTCTGCACTGAGGACGAGTCCATCGATACTTTCTATATTTTCATGTTGGTCACCTATCGTAGAACTCTACAGCCTTGGGTCACCGAGATAGTGTATGAGGAATGGAACAAGAAGACTCAAGGATTTAGGCACCCGGAGAATGAGTAGCAGCAAGTCTATCACACATGATGTTTCCACTATATACGAGTATATGCAAGTGATCCCTAGTTAGATGCTAGCGAGATGTAATAGCCTTTTGATACCCCTTTACTTTTGGTGTAAAATAGGAGTAGGAGCTAACATAGTAGTTGGCTGGAAGGGGTCTTTTGGTACTAAGGTGTAAAGTGACGGGTTGGTTGTGTCACTCTTTTGATAGTAACAGCAATGTAAGATAGCTAACGTTAAGGTGGTGGTGGTAATAGCCTTACACTTACTAGTGGGTTAGTAGGTGTGGTGGTAACCCCCGGTGATAGTATTAGGGGCCCTTTGTAAAAAGAACTGACACATGTATAATATAGTTGTTACTTCAGTTACAACATGTCTCTAAAGAATAAAAAAATAATAAAAAAAAAGAAAAAAGAGGCTAAGTAAATGGTGTGTGTTAAACCGGGGTGTTACAGAGTGGTATCAGAGCCATAGGTTAGCTGGAGGGAATTTGAGTTTGACTAGGTTGAGTTTGACTAGAAGCAAGGTGACCAGGCTTAGGTTTAGGAGAATAGGCAGAACCATGTGGTTCTGAAAATATGTTTGCTGTGATATTTGTGTGTTGTGTGCTTGATTGATTATAGTTAACTATTTATATTGCAACTAAAATATGTGGTGTAGAATAATGGAGAGGGGGGGGACGGAGTAGTATGGAGAGGGGAGAGGACAGATGGATGAACTGAGGGAGTTGACACTGAGTATGGGAAGAATCTTGGAGCAGACGAGGCTAGAGCTGAAAACCCAAGGATTTCTCCCGGAGGATAGCAGCTATGAAACCCAGTATTATTCGGGAGAAGAGGATCCAGTGATTCTGGAAGAGTGGATCAGAGAGTTTGACAAATATTTGATATCATTGATTGTCCTGAAGAAAAGAAGGTAAGTGGGGCTGTTTTATTTTAAAGGTGAGGCTGATCTGTGGTGGACTGCGGAGGAGGAGAGACTCAAAGGAATCGGGTTTTGGGTGTGGAATATGTTGAAAGATGCGATGAGGAAAAGATTTTTATCCGGAGCATGTAAGGTTGCAAAAATATCAGGAATTTACTGGATTGAGCAGCGGACAGATGATGTTAAAACTTATCATGCTAAGTTTGTGGAGCTTGCTAGATTTGCTCCACATGTGGTACCTGATGAGACTGCTAAGGTTCAACGTTTCTTGGAATGAAGGGTTAAATTGGGATTTACAAGAAGCTCTGAGTGTGATACTATAAGTACTGTACAAGAGGCCGTACGATAAAGATGTGCCTAATCTTTATAGGGTACAACAGAGGAAGGAAGTACAAACGGGGGAAAAAGGAGAATGGACACGTAAGGCTGAGAGTTTTGATAAGAGGACTAAAGTAGAGTTAGGCCAAGTGGGGAAGCCAACCAATTACTCGGGACGACAATCAATGATAAAGGAACTAGATACTTTTATTGCAAGATATTGAAAAGAACCATCCAGGTGAAGATTGTGAAGGAAGGTTGGTGAAGTGTTTTAATTGTGGAAGGTTAGGACATAGAGCCTTCGAGTGTAGGTACGGGAAGGATAATGGAGGTAAGAGTGGTGGAAACGCTTATCAGAGTAGCGCAGCGGAAACGTTGTGGACCCATAACCAGAAGAAAGGCAGTGAAGATACTAATGAATCTTCATAGGATTCAGGAAGTTATCACGGTTAAGGTTAATTATTAAGCTGTAGATGGAAACTTCTTTTTAAGGTTAACAATTAAAGTTTCAGGAGAAACTTTCTTTTTAGGGGGGGAGAGTCGTATGGTAAGTGATGAATGATTATTAGTGTTTGTGAATGTTTGTGATTGTGAATGTTGTTGGTGCTAGAATGGTTGGTAATACTTGAATGTTATTTTAGGAATTGTTTCTTCATGATTTTATATATGTGGTATCATTGAATTTGTGAATGGTTTATATTGTGTGATGGATGGGATTGGTGTGTCTGAGGTTTTGTGTGATGTTGCTGAATCATCTGTGGTTGATAAAGTTACTGGGAATCATTGTGTGGAATATTGTTTTAATTTCTTGGAGTATGTGACTGTATTGTTGGGTGTGATGAATTGAGCTTCGAGGACGAAGCTTTGTTTAACGGGGGGAGGATGTAATACCCCAAATTTCTAAACTGTGATTAGGGCCTTGCTTAACTGTAAACCTTAGGAAACCCTAATTTCTAAAGATGGAGAAGGTTATAATTAGTTGGAGGTGCTTGGTGAACATTAGGAACCTTAGTTCCCGGAGTATCACCCGGTAAACCTTAGTTTCGCAGGATTCCTGAAATTCCGAAAATTACTAAATTCCTCAGGAACTGAGAGTGGTTATCAACCTAGAAGAGTGTTAGATACTTTTGAGAGTGTTTTGAGGAAGAAACAATCATATCTTTCTTCTTTTAATATAAGACAATCTAGTTACATTTTTCAGTATTTAGTGGTTCTGGGCAAACGAGGCTTCGGGAGAGCTCAGAAGTGACCGAGGAAATTCCTGAAACTTGATAACCCACACTAGTATTAAACACCTACACATATAGTCTTAATTCCCATAAAAAGCTCAAGCCAAACATGGCCTAAGATGGTGGCCGAAAATATCAAGGAAGGAGGAGAAAAATATCCGGTTACTATTCACATCTCCTTACTATTCACACCTCCTTACTATTTGTAATAATGATCAAGGCAAGTTGCCCCCTCCTTATCCATTCAATGGCGGTTTGGCATGGGTGGTTAGGATTGGTTTTTGTCACCTAACACAAATCAATGGCTATGGACAATTCTAGAAGTAATAATTACAAATAGTAAGATAAGGATGAAAATTTTAGTATAAAAGGGGGGGTGGAGGTCGGCCATGGTAGGTGAGAAAGGTGGCCATTCTTCTTCATCTACCTTGCTTCTCCTAAGCTAGAAAACACCATTGGAGCTTAGGCAACAACACTCCTCCATTGGAAACACAAATCTAAGGTAGTAATTAAGCTAAAATCAAGGAAAAAGGCAAGTTTAAGGAGTGGAAGCCAAACTCCAAGGTGGGTGACTTGGTTGGTGGATATTTTGAGCTCAAGAAACTTATAATCAAGGTAGAAAATCTCCAAAATGGCTAGGAGAGGACAGGTAACATCTATGCACATCACTTTCACCCTTTAAGCTTATTTTCCTTCTTAAGTCATTCTGTTTTGTTATCTACGAATCCAATCTCTTATTTTCTTAAAATTTTACAGTAAACTAGGGATGAATAGTTAGTGAACATCCTAGAAAATCAAGTCGAGATAAGGTTGGGAAGTAGGAAAACACTAAAGAACTTTGAAAATGAAGAAAAATGAGCTTTAAGCTTTAGGAATTGTTTGGATGGGTTACCGACATGATTTTGAGCTAAACTTTTGAGGGTAGTCTTGAATAGTGAATATATGGTTATGTTTGAAAAATCAAGTCGAATGGAGAAATTTAAGTCGGTTAGACAAGGTAAAGAATCTAAAAATGAGAAAATGTGCTTTAAGCCTTTCTGAGTGTTTGAATTGGTTTCCGAATTGATCTTGAGCTGAAATTTTGGGGATACTTGTGTTGTTGATATTGGATCATGGTTAAATATAGCCGAGACTCTTTGGGAAGTTATTTAAGTTGGTGAATAGTGATTTTGGTCAAAAATAAGAATTTAAGCTTTCTAAGGTGGTTTCTTGGAAATTGTTTGATTTTATGATTTATTGGAGCTTGAATGGTATTTTTATGATGTTGTTAAGGTTATTTTACAAGTGGTGAGCTTGATGTGTGAATTACTACTTGTGTAAAGCTTGGTTATGATATCTTACTCATGGTTTGCAAATGTGTTTAAGGATAACCTCTTGTGGTGGTGGTGGAAAGTATTGTGTGATGTTGATATCATGGTTATCCTAAGGCTATGCCTCTTGTGAGAGCCTTTAAGGCCAAGCCGACGTTCCGGCAACAATATAAGCTCCTACCAATGAATTGGAGCTGCCACTATGATCTACCCCTATTGGGCAGAAGTTTCCAATAGGGGGTGTGCATGTTAGCAGAAATATGTGTGACTATACTTCTACCTAGGCACTGTACCTATCGTTTTGCGGGTATAGTGATTAAGTGGGTTGTCGAACTCAGGGACCTCTTTCAATTAACTAACAAGTTAAATTAACCTAATTGAGAAAACTAACCTAAACTAATAAAATAGGAAATTGTCACTTTTTAAAGGGATTTTACTAGTCTAAGCAAATTTAAATAACCAAAGTAATTAAAAGAACAAATAAACCAAATAAAGCAAACTCAAACAAATAACGATTTGAAAATCTAATAATTAAAAGGCGCTCCATGAGTTGTTCTGCTCACCTGATTCTTCAGATTTTATTATTAACTCTTCCCCTAACTTTTTATAATTCACTCAGAAACTTTAAATAATTCATCAACGGCTAAGTCTAACGAATCCTAACTAGTTGCTAGAACTAGCAGCAGACTAATGCTCTAATCCGGACACAACTAATCGCATAAATAACAGTTTCTATTTGAGACCGATTAACCTATAAGCAGGATCATGCTTCTAGTCATTAATCAGGTTCGACTTCCTATGTCTAGTTAACTATCTCAGCTCTCGCATGTTGATTAGAAAACTACAAGAATTGTTCTAATTATTGGCCAGATAATAAAAACACATTAAGAACAGGAATCGAACTAATTATAATAACAAAGTTGTATGAGAAAATTACTATAACAAAATCGTCAAGAATTAGGCTCGCTTCCCAACTCGAGAAGCTAAAATAAACTACTCACTCATGATTCTAGAAACAAAAACAATAAATAAAATAAACATTAAACAAACTGTAGCGAAAAGACTAATAAAGAAACAAATGTTTTCAGTTTACTAAAATTCTCGGGTTGTTCCGATTCCGTTCGTGTGATGCTGCTACGGCGCCGAACTGTTGCTTGGTGTAATCTCCCTCGTCGAACTCGTCGGTGATGATGAATGTACGAGCTTTAATGGAAAATTCGGATGAGATGGTTGATGTTGTGGTAAGGTGAGGGAGGTGGTCGAGCGGTAAGTATGGTGGTGATCGATGATGGATGGTGTATGGTACGACAATAATGGTGAATAACGACTGGGAGCAAGTATGTTTACGGCGCCGAATTCTTTAACCAATGGAACAATCCAAATCCCCCCGTGTCAGCGGCTAGGGCTCGGTGTGATATTTAATTGAAGGACGATGCGGTGCTCTCTGGATTGATGGGATGTACCCCTTGTTGCAGGACTTCCCCATGATATATACTGCTCGATAATAAAGATAAAGAAAGATATTTTTATCTTCTTTTTTTCTTTTATCTTTAATCACCGGCGTGAATTTCCCTTACTTTCCAAACGAAGAAAACGCCCCTGACTTCATCCACAATATACGGCAGCCCTCTTTTATTTTATTTTATTGACTTTCGGTGCCCTTCCACGAATCAGCCCACTTAATAATAATAACAAAAGTCAAGCCACACTCCATAAAATATGTTCCGTTTTGTTTGCCTTTGTGCATGTATCAATATATGATGGAAGGTGAGTGAATGATTATTGTCAGCAACTTCTTCTCCACGTGAGTGATATGCATATTCATTATCTCCTTCCTTAAAGAGCAACGGTATTAGCATATATGTATATTAATATATATATATACATATCACCATTTTCTGCATTTGACATATAAAATTGTATCAGTTCTCAATAAACATGAATATTTTGAAAAACATAAGATACGTGTGAAATATAAGATAATTCATTATTAATATTAAATCAAATAAATCGTTAAAAATATATATATTTCACACTTATCAAACTTCCTCGCACTTAGATTTTGTTTGTCCTCAAGCAAATAAAGAATATGACAACTTTTAAGAACCGTAGTATCGAAACTCAGGATCAAACAGCTGCTGATGGAAAACAAGCAAAATGACAATCAAAAGAAAAGTTCTACTATTTGCTGTAGGTTTTCACAATCAGTGAAAAAGAGTGGAGTTAAAAGCATGGAGAAGTTAGATTATAGAAACTGAACATAGAATAGTTTGGGATCTTCCACCGAATCTAGTGAAAATATTCTTCTTGAGGAACTTCACAACAACTTTAGCATCGTTAGTAGAACAGGCAAGGGCTTCCGCCCATTTAGAAACATAATCAACAGCTACTAAGATGTAAAGATTACCAAATGAATTTGGGAAAGGACCCATGAAATCAATACCCCAAACGTCGAATAACTCAACTTCTAAAATGTTATTCAATGGAAATTCATTACGACGAGAGAGGTTACCTTGCCTTTGGCACCGATCACATGTAGAAACAAAAGTATGACAATCCTTGTGAAGGGTGTTCCAGAAGAAACCTGATTCGAGTACCTTCGCTGCTGTACGAGTGGCACCATGATGTCCACCGGCTTCTCTGGAGTGGCAATGGAGGAGAATGTCTCTAACTTCGGACTTCTGAACACATCTCCTAATGATTCCATCTGCACAAACCTTAAAAAGGTAAGGATCATCCCAAAAATAATGTCTAACAACAGAAAAGAACCTCTTCCTCTGCTGGTATGTCATGTCGGCTGGAACAATCTTCTTGACAAGGTAGTTCGCAATATCTGCGAACCATGGATCATCAACTTCTGCAACTGCAAATGTTGATTCATCAGGAAAAGACTCATTGATATGAGTACCATCATTATTAGCCTCCATCCTGGATAGATGATCTGCCACAACATTCTGCGTCCCCTTCTTATCCCTGATTTCAATGTCAAATTCTTGTAGGAGAAGAATCCACCTAATTAACCTGGGCTTTGATTCCGCTTTAGCAAACAAATACTTAAGAGCAGAATGGTCAGTATGCACAATAACTTTACTACCCAGCAAATAAGATCGAAACTTATCTAGAGCAAAAACAACTACTAGTAATTCCTTCTCTGTGGTTGCATAATTCTTCTGGGCATCATTCAAAGTACGACTAGCATAATAAATAACCCGAAGAATCTTATCTAGCTTCTGACATAAAACAGCCCCCACAGCATAATCACTAGCATCACACATGATTTCGAAAGGAAGAGTCCAATCAGGAGATACGACAATGGGTGCAGAAATAAGCTTCTCTTTCAACAAATTAAAAGCTGCTAAACACTCATCAGAAAAATGGAATTTAACATCTTTCGCAAGTAAATCACAAAGAGGCTTAGTAATCTTGGAAAAGTCTTTAATAAATCTTCTATAAAAGCCAGCATGTCCAAGAAAACTGTGAACATCTTTAACAGAAGAAGGGGGTGGAAGCTTCTCAATTTTTGCACGATCCACCTCTATACCTTTAGATGATATCTTGTGACCAAGAACGATTCCTTCCCGAACCATGAAATGACATTTCTCCTAATTTAACACCAAGTTGGTCTCCTCACACCTGGCTAAAACAAGATCAAGGTTCTCTAGACAAGCTTCAAATGTTAGTCCAAAAACAGAAAAGTCATCCATGAAAACCTCAATACACTTCTCAATATAATCAGAAAAAATAGCCATCATACAGCGCTGAAAAGTAGCAGGCGCATTGCATAATCCAAAAGGCATTCTTCTATAAGCGTAAGTTCCATAAGGGCAAGTAAAAGTAGTTTTATCTTGATCCTCAGGAGCTATGGGAATTTGAAAGTAGCCAGAATAACCATCCAGAAAACAATAATAATCATGTCCTGCTAATCTCTCAAGCATTTGATCAATAAAGGGAAGGGGAAAATGGTCCTTACGAGTAGATTCATTCAACTTTCTATAATCAATACACACTCGCCAACCTGTAGCAGTGCGCTGAGAAATCAACTCACCCTTATCATTAGGAACAACAGTAATCCCCCCCTTTTTCGGTACTACCTGTACGGGGCTCACCCACTTACTATCAGAAATAGGATAAATAATCCCTGCATCAAGTAATTTGATTACCTCTTTCTTAACTACCTCTTTCAGAACTGGATTGAGGCATCTCTGAGGCTGAGCAAGTGGTCGGTAAGCATCCTCCATGTAGATCCGGTGTGAGCACAACTGAGGGCTGATTCCTTGAATGTCTGCTATCGACCAACCGATAGCTTTAGTATGTTTTCGTAGCACCTCAGAAGTTGTTTTTCCTGCAAAATTGTCAAATCAGAAGAAATGATAACAGGTAATTCAGATGGTTCTTTAAGGAAAACATATTTCAAATGAGGAGGAAGGGGTTTCATCTCCACTGCATGAGGTTTCTCAATAGATGGTCGCGGTCGGTCAACACTTCTCTCGACTTTCTCAAATTTCTACTGATATGAGTGGTAGTGTGGCCGCCTCTTATTCAGCTCCTCTGCCATGAGGGCGATGTCTGGGTCCTCATCATCTGCCTCGCAGGATGCCATAAGGCATCTCTCCAGAATCTCCTCCTCTTCCCTGCTAAGATGAACTTCCTGCACTAAAGAATCAACAGGATCCAACACAAAACAGGATTGTACAGCTGCAGGACGCTTCAAATTACGTGTCATATCAAAAACAACTTGTTCATCATGAAATCTCAAAATTATCTTCCCTCCCTCAACATCAATAAGAGTACGAGCAGTCCTCATAAATGGTCTACCTAGAATCAATGGCACATCTTTATCCTCCTCCATATCAATAACAATAAAATCAGCTGGGAAGATAAATTTACCGACAGAAACTACCAAATCGTCCACCTTTCCCTTGGGATAAATAATAGAACGGTCAGCTAACTGTAATTGCACTGAAGTGGGGGAACATTGACCTACTCCCAGTTTCTCAAAAATTGAAAGAGGCATCAAATTAATACTTGCTCCCAAATCACATAAACCGTTACCACAATCTACCTCCTCGATAGTGCAGGGAATGATAGGAAGACCTGGATCTCCCAACTTTGGTGGTAGCTTCTTCAAAAGGACTGCCGACACTCTCTCTGTCAGCTTCACTGTGTCAGTTTCCTGCAAAGAACGCCTATTAGATAAAATATCCTTCATAAACTTAGCATAAATAGGCATCTGAGATAAAGCATCAGAAAAAGGAATATTAATAGTCAACTTCTTAAAGATATTAAGAAATTTCCCGAATTGTTCATCCAAATTCTTTTTCTTCAGCCTGTTAGGAAAAGGAATAGGAGGATCATAAGAAACTTGAGAAGGTTTAACAATTAAAGGTTCAGAAGACTCCTTCTCCTTGGGAATTTCAATTTCTTCAACATCAGGTGGAGACTCTCCTGGCTTGTCAGATCCTTCTTCAGCTTCAGGAACATTGGAAACCAACTCCTTACCGCTTCTCAAGGTCACTGCCTTTAATTGTTCTCTTGGGTTTGGATCGGTCCGACTAGGAAGTGACCCTGCAGGTCTCTGTGCTAGCTGCTCTGCAAACTGGCTCATCTGTCTCTCCAAGTTTTGATTAATAGCGGCCTGATCTGCAAACTTAGCATCAAACTTAGACTCAATTTCAACAAATTTAGCGTTAGTAGCTTGTCCTTGTTTCAAAATCTCTGCTAACATACTCTCAATCTTACTATTACCTCCCTGAGAATTCTGAGACTGATCTTGCTGCCTATTAAAATAAGATTGCCTATTCTGATTATAAGCATTATTTCCTAATGATTGATCATTACCTCTCCATGGAGGTTGCTGATTATTCCTCCAACTATTCTGACCATAAGCATTAGGATAAGAGTTACCTGGTCGGTTGTTGATTGAATTTACCTCTTCTGGATTACCGATGTATCCAGGTCCCTCGCAGTTGTAAGTCTCATGAGCTCCTCCACAAATGTCACAACAAGGACTCAGGTACTGGGAAGAAGTAGCTGCTGCTTTCACCGTTTGCTGTGTCTGACCAAGAGTGAGTTTCTCCACCGCTTTCGCTATGGCAGTCAACTGAGCAGATAGATGATCCTGAGGGGGTAAATGATATAGTCCGGCCTCTTTCTTGGACTCTCCTCTCCCCTTATTCTTACACCACTGTCTGGTGCTCGCGGTCATCGAATCCAGAAGCTCAATTGCTGCTGCACCTGTCTTATTCATGAAATTTCCTCCAGAAGCAGAATTCAGTAAAAGCTTGTTTGAATCATTTAAACCACCAAAGAATGCTAACACTAAATCTCTATCACTCATACCATGGTGCGGGCATAAAATCTGAAGCTCTCTAAACCTATCCCATGAATCATATAAAGACTCACCTGGTTCCTGACAAAAACTATTAATCTCACCGATCTTTTCTCTGGTCTTGGATGGTGGATAGTATTTGTTCAGAAACTTACGTGCTAGCTCCGCCCAGGTGGTGATACTCTGTGGCTGCAGACTCCTTAGCCATCTAGAAGCTCCATCCTTCAGGGAGTAGGGGAACAACTGTAGTCGAATCCTCTGGTTCAGGTTCCCGATCTTGTTGAAAGCATTGCAAAAATCTAGGAACCTCGAGATGTGATGTGGTGCGTCGTCAGAGTCGACCCCACTAAACTGGCCTTGATGAAACAACGTGGTAATGTAGCTAGTCTTGAACTGCCAGGCCTCCATCTCTGCTGGTGTGATTTCGGGAAGAACAATAGCAGAAGGTCTCCCCTCGACCGACGGTTGTTGATGTTCATTCAATGTGCAGTCAGCCATGTTGAATTGCAACTGTTGTCTGCTGTGGAAATATCTCTTGATCTCTGGCTCAAGATCAGCTAATGGACCACCTGCAGATCGAGTTCGACGTATGGACATATATTAGCACCTAAGAAGGAAAAATAAAGAACAAGTAAACAAAACAAAAATTTAAAGCAAGGAAATAACACCAAAATAAACTACTAAGGTAAAAATACTAATTAACTAAGATATACAATTACCTACTGTAACCAAAAGAGTAAATAGAAGAAAAAGGAACTTAATGAATTCCAACTAAATCAATGTGTGGTAAAATAAAAAAAAATACTAATTATTGCGACGGAACAAAAATCAAAATCTAATTCTTTAGACTAGAAACCACTTTGTATGCTAACTAAGACTAGTTACCGCAAACAAAAACAAATTGCAGACATGCAAGACAGAATAAATCAGACGAACAAAATCAAGTATTAAACAGGAATTTAAACCGCCCAACAAATGCTAAGTTACTGAGTCAAATAAAAGAGAAAGAAAAAAATAATTAAACTAATCACCTAACGAATCAAACCTAAGCGACTAGGAACAATCGAAATCCAACACGGAGAATCAAAACCCAATACTCAGCCTACTCATGTGATGAAAAGTAACAGAACAGAAAGCAAATTCAGAAAACTGTTCGTAATTAAAACAAAAACAAATTGAAATAAAGGACATATCTAATACGTACTGAATGGAAACGTACAAAAGATGGTAAGAAAGAAATAAAGTAAATATGCTAAACTCAACGATCAAATAAACGGGATAGAAATATACGCAATGCAATTGAAAAAAAAGTATTACGAAAGTAAAAGAATCTAAATAAAATCTGCAAACGTGAAATCTAATTCCTAACGAAATAAAGAAAGAAAAAAACGAAATTAAAAAGAAAATTAAAATAAAAGAAATAATACTAGAATAAAATAAAAAGATGAAAAACTAAAATAAACTTAACCGGATAATAAAATGTCAATTAACCGTGCCAGAGGTCCCCGGCAACGGCGCCAAAAACTTGTTAGCAGAAATATGTGTGACTATACTTCTACCTAGGCAGTGTACCTATCGTTTTGCGGGTATAGTGATTAAGTGGGTTGTCGAACTCAGGGACCTCTTTCAATTAACTAACAAGTTAAATTAACCTAATTGAGAAAACTAACCTAAACTAATAAAACAAGAAATTGTCACTTTTTAAAGGGATTTTACTAGTCTAAGCAAATTTAAATAACCAAAGTAATTAAAAGAACAAATAAACCAAATAAAGCAAACTCAAACAAATAACGATTTGAAAATCTAATAATTAAAAGGCGCTCCCTGAGTTGTTCTGCTCACCTGATTCTTCAGATTTTATTATTAACTCTTCCCCTAACTTTTTATAATTCACTCAGAAACTTTAAATAATTCGTCAACGGCTAAGTCTAACAAATCCTAACTAGTTACTAGAACTAGCAGCAGACTAATGCTCTAATCCGGACACAACTAATCGCATAAAGAACAGTTTCTATTTGAGACCGATTAACCTATAGGCAGGATCATGCTTCTAGTCATTAATCAGGTTCGACTTCCTATGTCTAGTTAACTATCTCAGCTCTCGCATGTTGATTAGAAAACTACAAGAATTGTTCTAATTATTGGCCAGATAATAAAAACACATTAAGAACAGGAATTGAACTAATTATAATAACAAAGTTGTATGAGAAAATTACTATAACAAAATCGTCAAGAATTAGGCTCGCTTCCCAACTCGAGAAGCTAAAATAAACTACTCACTCATGATTCTAGAAACAAAAACAATAAATAAAATAAACATTAAACAAACTGTAGCGAAAAGACTAATAAAGAAACAAATGTTTTCAGTTTACTAAAATTCTCGGGTTGTTCCGATTCCGTTCGTGTGATGCTGCTACGGCGCCGAACTGTTGCTTGGTGTAATCTCCCTCGTCGAACTCGTCGGTGATGATGAATGTACGAGCTTTAATGGAAAATTCGAATGAGATGGTTGATGTTGTGGTAAGGTAAGGGAGGTGATCGAGCGGTAAGTACGGTGGTGATCGATGATGGATGGTGTATGGTACGACAATAATGGTGAATAACGATTGGGAGCAAGTATGTTTACGGCGCCAAATTCTTTAACCAATGGAACAGTCCAAATCCCCCCGGGTCAGCGGCTAGGGCTCGGTGTGATATTTAATTGAAGGACGATGCGGTGCTCTCTGGATTGATGGGATGTACCCCTTGTTGTAGGACTTCCCCATGATATATACTGCTCGATAATAAAGATAAAGAAAGATATTTTTATCTTTCTTTTTTTTCTTTTATCTTTAATCACCGGCGTGAATTTCCCTTACTTTCCAAACGAAGAAAACACCCCTGACTTCATCCACAATATACGGCAGCCCTCTTACATTTTATTTTATTGACTTCCGGTGCCCTTCCACGAATCAGCCCACTTAATAATAATAACAAAAGTCAAGCCACACTCCATAAAATATGTTCCGTTTTGTTTGCCTTTGTGCATATATCAATATATATAATGGAAGGTGAGTGAATGATTATTGTCTGCACTTCTTCTCCACGTGAGTGATATGCATATTCATTATCTCCTTCCTTAAAGAGCAACGGTATTAGCATATATGTTATTATATATATATATATATATATATATATATATATATATATATACATACATATCACCATTTTCTGCATTTGACATATAAAATTGTATCAGATCTCAATAAACATGAACATTTTGAAAAACATAAGATACATGTGAAATATAAGACAATTCATTATTAATATTATATCAAGTAAATCGTTAAAAAAATATATATTTCACACTTATCAGTGCACACTTAAGGACATAGGGTGGGTGGTGGTGGTGGTGGACTTCATTTGGAAATATCTTGTAATTGATATTGATTATCTCTTGATAATTCTTGGTACAGGTAAATGGTGTGTGATCTATTCTGATTTGTTATATTTGTTAATATTTGCTGGAAACAAAGGTTTTTAAAGAGAAAATAAGTTTTTACGGGGTGTGGTAGTGTTACTCAGTTTTTACTGATTTTATTTGTTTGTGTCTTCCTGTGTATATGTATTTTGTGGATTCAGGGTAACTGGGATGGACACCTTCTCTGCACTGAGGACGAGTCCACCGATACTTTCTATATTTTCATGTTTGTCACCTATCGTAGAACTCTACAGCCTGGGGTCACCGAGATAGTGTATGAGGAATGGAACAAGAAGATTCAAGGATTTAGGCACCCGGAGAATGGTAGCAGCCAGTCTATCACACATGATGTTTCCACTATATACGAGTATATGCAAGTGGTCCCTAGTTAGATGCTAGCGATGTAATAGCCTTTTGATACCACTTTACTTTTGGTGTAAAATAGAAGTATGAGCTAACATAGTAGTTGGCTGGAAGGGGTCTTTTGGTACTAAGGTGTAAAGTGACGGGTTGGTTGTGTCACTCTTTTGATAGTAACAGCAATGTAAGATAGCTAACGTTAAGGTGGTGGTGGTAATAGCCTTACACTTACTAGTGGTTAGTAGGTGTGGCGGTAACCCCCGGTGATAGTATTAGGGGACCTTTTGTAAAAAGAAGACTGACGCATGTATAATATAAGTTGTTATTTCAGTTACAACATGTCTCTAAAGAATCAAAAAAATAATAATAATAAAAAAAGAAAAAAAAGAGGCTAAGTAAATGGTGGTGGTAAACCGGGGCGTTACAGCTGCTATAACAGGGATGTTCGGGAAATTTTTTTTTTATAAATACAAAGTACTTAGTAAGGTACCACGAACTTAAAGGGAATCATCATAACCGTGGAAGGGCTTGATAGCCTAACCTCTGTAATTGGAAATACACCAGTCAGCAGGAAGCTAGACTTGGTTAAGGCAAGAAAATGTTGTGAAACCACGAGAATTTTTCTTTCAAACTTAGAACCATTTCCAAACCCTTTTTCAAAACCAAAGTTTTCTTTCAAACCAATACTTCTTTCTAACCTTCCTTTAAACCAAACTAGTAAACCCAAGGGTAGTTGATAAAGATACAACAGTGGATAAACTTTCCCTTGATTAAGTTCGGGAAGCGTAGAATGCGAATTGTCACAGGACAATATAAGGGAGTTGATAACAGAATACTTCACCTAGGCATGTGACGGACACTACGAGTGTACCAACTGTAATGTGGGACGACCGCACTCTGATAGGAGCATGTGGGCCTGACAGACCTACTTATGGGTTAGTCGGGTAAGTAGCAATGTATTAGTATGGTACCCCACATATGTATACAAGTAGAGTCCGGAACACGGGAGGTAGTCGACTCCGTACTACGGTCAGCAGTATAAGTCAATCTAGAGCTAAGGATTACCATGAATGGTTAAAGTAAAGGAACTCAATTAAGTTAACGAGACTAAAAGAATTAGTGAATTCATTTCAAGGAAAAGTTTAAGAGTCAGGAGGTGCGAAGTGCACTAACTGTTATGTAAAGACATAGCATATGTCTTAAGGATTCTCAGGGATAAACATGATAGCTGGAACGGTGACCCAGCCTGTGCATGGCAAGGTAGATGCCTAATGTGGACACTAATTCACTGAAGAGGATAGAAAACCCAGCTAAGAACGCAAAACGGCGTAGTTAACTAAATGTACCAATAAGTGCGAGCCAGATGTAATGGCATAATTTGGCAAGACCCAGAAGCAATCCTTGAAGGGTGTTGCATCAACGATAGTTGAACGAAATAACGTGACAGAAACACAAGGGTTGAAACTAACACCCAGTTTAGACATAAGTTGTCAGGAGGCGGACTGACAATCCTAAGGGGCATCCCATGAAAGGAAACGTGATGCAACGACCTTGTCATGGAACCCAATACAACCTCTAACCATGTAACGTTGTACAGGAAAATAAATGTGTGTGAACCGTCCACAATGGACAGAGCTCGAAGTAGTAAGGCTTATAAGCCACAAATAAAGTGTGATATGTAAATTTGATCGATTGCAGAAGTTTGTGTTGTACTACTAGATAGAGCGGAGAACGAACCACTACTTTAAGAGTGAGGATACCTCTCGATGTTGTGAAACCGCTGAAGCGGTAGTTATGTGAACCAAGTTCAAGGAATATGTTAAGGATGGACGATATTATTATTGCGAGAGAGCAGTTAGTTTAGTAGCATGTGTGTATAAAGTGAAGCACCGAGCTAAATAACGCCGGCTTGTGACTCGAGTGATCAACGCTCAAGGAGCATTCAGTAGTCATCCAAATGAAGGACGAACCAAAATACTAATGATGTAAGTATATGAGTGGAAGCTAATATGACAGTGAATACCATATAAGTTGATGTTATACAATGAGAAAGAGCGCGGTGCGCAGTAAGCGACCGTTGTATAAGTGTTGTTAAATAATAATATGGCAGATAAGACCAGTTATGAGTTAAACTCAGTGGAGATGCAAGGTAAGTGATGATAAACAGACTGGGCAATAAGCTAGTAGTTGGTACTATGTGATAAGGAACTCAGTGTGGATTCCCATTGCAGTCGCATAAGAGATTTACTACCAAGAGTTTACGCCTCTGCACTCTGTATGACTGAGTGTTTTAGTATTGCATTTGTGCAGTAATGATCGAGTGCGATAGCTAGGATTCGGGAAATGTTAATTGTGGTGGAAGTAGAAGGCGGCTTATAACGCCCTAATAACCGATGCATAGGAAATGCAGGGTCGTACCAGTGAAAGAGTACTTGTACAGAACCAAATGTGGAGGCTTGGTTAGCAATAAGTGACTACAGTAGCACGGAATACTAGATATCGGTATAAAATATACCTCAAGTGTGAGAAATAACCGAGAGAGCACTACACATTAGGTGGTAGCTCAATCTCAACCGACAGTAAGTCGGAAGGAAACAAGTCAATCATTGTGAAATACATAACAGTATACACAGTAAATTATTATGGAAGTGGATAGAAAGTTTGTAACTCACCGAATTCGCTCACGGTAAGAGATACCACGCGTCGGTTGAGAGACCGTTATTACCATGATAAAAGTGATAATTGGAGATGTACAATACAGTAAGAATAACGAATGGGGCAAACTGAGCTCTACAGTTATCAGAGTCGCGCAGCAGAAACTAGTGGGCCAGTGATTCAAGTGTTGAATGTGCATGGTGAACATGAGTGAATGGCTAATTATTAATGCCTAGAAGCCTCACAGGCTAGAACCGAAACCGGTTATGGGTTAAATAAACTCTAATGAGAATTCTTGATTTAGGAACTAAACCGCCAATATGGTTAAGATTCTCTAATCGGAATGCATTGTATAACAGACCGCGTGAAAGTTAAAGTACTTCACGACGGCAGAATGTTTTAAACCAATGATTAAGTGATTGATTACGTGGGTGTAATCCCTTTTAAGGGGGGGTAGAGCGCAAAACCACTTAGTGTGTATTACCGTACAAGTGTACGTGACCTATGGTGTGCATAGCACAAATAATTTGTTTTGATGATTGGTGTGTGTGTTATGTAAACATACGCATTCATTCATGGTTTGATTGTGGTAATTGCGCACAGAAGATGCGAATACCATTGTGATAAGTGTGTTTATTTGTTAACAGTTGTGTGTGATAGTACAAGTGTGGGGAGTAGAGAAACTCCCGGGGAACTAAAACCCCGACATTATATGTTCATATGACGCTAAATGTGAAATTGTGTGTTGTATTTTGATAAAAAAATATATGTATATATGTAATATAGTGATTCATGAAAGGGTATGAAACCGACATAGAACCTAGTGAGAATAAGATTCCCTAGGTAACAGGATTAAAGTGAATGGAGATAACTGATAGACGGAATTCTATCCCTTGGAGATGTAATGATTATGACTGGAATGACCAACAAGATAGAAAATTGGAAGATCAGTGTATTATTCGATGCTTGAAAATGAAGTGGGAAGTGGAACTTGATTTGCATGCGATCAAGGGAAGCCAAACACAAATTGGGGTGGAAGGATAGTTCAGCACTGATGCTGATCACATCGGGGTTGGATGGTTCTTGAAGCTCCCTATAAGTGGTCGCAAATAACCATGCTAAGGAAAAGAAATAAAGAACATAAGTTGGACTTGGAGTTGTATGTGTTTTCAAAAGGATTTTGAATCAGTAGTTATAAAACGTCGATAGACACCTTACATTATGAAAGTACTTTTACTTAACCTTACAAAGAATATTTTTGCAGTACTTGCTCACGAGCCGATGACGTATGAGCCTTTGTCTTCGGACCGGTGACATGGGAAGTATATATGTTAAAAATAAGTGATTGTTTTGATCTCCCAGAGGAACGGGGACAGAAGGTGTCCATCGCGACCGGGTTCTGCGGGATCACAGTGTACACAAAAGATATTTTTGGTTGCCATACATGCTAAGACATGTTGTGTGGTATGTGTAATAAATGTTATTTTGACCTTGAGTCCTAATGTGGTTGAGTTCTGAAAGTTGTTATGTTACCTAGACCTATGTGTCTAAATGTTGTTATGTTACCTAGACCTGAGAGTCTAAGGGTTGTTATGTGAGTACAATGTTGTTAAGATACCCGAACCGTTGAGTCCGAGGTTATCATGTAAGTATGTTATGTTATGATATGTATGGATGTGAATATGTTGCCCGGACCGTCAAGTCCAAGGTTGTGATGTAAATATGTATGGTTACAAAAGTTTTATTTTGCAAGTAATCCCTGTGTTCTAATCCAAATGATGCGTGGGAAGTGTGAACTTCGAGGACGAAGTTCTTTTAAGGGGGGTAGATTGAAATACGCCAAACCTTGATATGTTGTTTAAACAATAAACTATGGTATTTGAAGGCTATAAAGTGCCATAGAAACATTAGTGAATGATTTAAACCTTAGTAAAACAATAAAGTATCACAAACACAGTTTGAGCAAAAACATGCTCTAAGCTTGGAGTGAACTTGGTTAGGATCCAAAGAGCCTACCAAGACTTTATAACATTCAATTATGATTTGAAAAGGCTAATTAAGTCCTTAGGAAACCTTGGTAGGCAATTAAACCAAACAAAACACAAATAAATACCTTAAAGCCAATATGGGCGAAAATGTGCTCTAAGCTTGGGATAAGTTTGGTTAAGACCTAATAAGCTTACCAAGACCTTATTTGTATGTTAATGAACACATTAAACCAATTACCAAAGAAAACCAAGCTTGAAAACAAGTTAAAACACAAAATGTGCTTTAAGGAGTCTTAAAGCACATTTTTGAAAAATTGTCTTGTAAATGGGTTTTGAGTGGCTAAATGTCCATCATTACTCTTTAGTTAACATGTGTACTACTTAGTATCACATTTGGAAGTCTAAAACAATGGGAAATCAAAAATTTCACAATTATGTGCCTTGTTTTGTGAATAATAACTAAAATAAGCTAGTTTGTAACATAAGTCAATATAAGTAAGTTAATTGGTCAACAAAGACTATTATACCCCTTACTACATAATGGGGCCGGTTTTCATGTGTGACTCACCACACTTATACAAATAAATGAGCTAGTAAAGTAATAAAGCAAAAGAACTATTTGCTTTTAAACATAAATATCTTAACAAAGAGTACTCTCTCACCTCATTCTCTTATTCTCCTTCACTTACCACCGATTTCTTCATCTTCTCCCAAGCTCCATCGGTTTTGCTACAGCAAGTAGCCATTCTCCATCTTTGAATGCTTGTAACTCATGACTCCATGCTCCAAATTCAATTTCAAGACTACCTTTGTCTTAGTTAGAGTGAGCTCTTCATTTTCCTCTTTTCAAATCTTCAATAACTCCATTTTGGTGCCATGAAGAATCTCCATTGAAGGAGCTTGAGCTCACCTTTTCATGCCTTGTCATTCTTCTTTGCTTCAAGGTAAGGAAAACCAAAGAAAAACAACATTTCCCCTTGTTTTTGTATATGTCCGAAAATTCACCATTGATGGTGTCTTCTCTTGTTCTTACATAGCTCCATTTCAATATTCAAAGGACAAGGAGGATTCCTCTCTTGATGCTTATTCAAGCTCTCTTTTTATTCCAAGGTAAAACAACTATCCTAATGTGTTAAGACAATATATATAACCTAGGGTTTGTAAATGAGTTTAAGCATGAAGCTTGAATGCTCATTGGTTTTACTTGTGTATTGATTAGAACATTGACAAGTAACCAAGTCCTCTTGCCGATTTCCAAACAAGGAAGAACAAAGGTGTTCAAATAAAAATCTTGAAGAAAAGAGGTAAACAAACTATCTCAATGTAGTTTAAATGCCTTAGGAAAATTGAGCTTTGAGTTGCTTGATAAGATACCTAAGGAGCCAATGACAAAATGAGCTAGTGAATTATTCTCAAGAGAATTATTAAAGGCATATGTGATGTTGAGTGTATTTGCAGGTCAAAGGCAATATATATGTGGGAAATTCAGTGTTTAAGGTTTATGTAATTTAAGGGCCTAAGAGCCATGTTATTTAAGGGCCTAAGTGCCAAGCAATTTAAGTTCATGCACTATATTGTGATGTAGTGTAGTTTGAGGTTTAGTTGTGTGTAAAGAGTGTTCCTTGTGAAGTTGTGTCTTTGATGTTTAAAGGATGAAAAGCCATGTGTTGTGTATAAGGATGTGAATTAAAACATTGAGTGTTCTTGGGTTGTATTAAAGTGAACAACTATGTGTTTTGGTGTTAGGTGATACAAGAGAAGCTATGACAAAATTTGGTTAATGAACAAGGAGTTCTAGGTGTTTAAAATGATGTTAGGTGATCTAGGTTGAACTAGGAATGATTAAGGTTTAAATTGGAGAAAGAAAGTGAATTAAGGTGTTCTTAAGTGTTAAAGTGTCTTGATCATTATCTTGGAGGATTTAGAATTCAAATGAGAGTTAAGGATACTTCAAGCCATGGTGAGATTGTGTTAAGGATTTATACAAAGGTTGGTACCAATGAGGAAATAAGGTGTTGTAAGGAAGATGTGTGAACTTGTGGAGAAAATTCTTGGAAGGACATAAGTATTTTTGGTGGGCTAAATATAGTGTGGGAACATGCTATAAACCTAAGGGGGAAGCATTATAAGTGTTGGGCATTTTTGCAAGAAATGAGTAAGTGTTTAAGGGTATAGAAAATGAAGTTCCTGGCACGTCCGAACTACCGTCCGAACTTGGACGTTCGGACATGCCCTGTTGCGCGTAAGTTTCCTGAGTTTTAAAGCTACGTCCGAACTACCGTCCGAATTTGGAAGTTCGGACACACCCATCTCTATTCTCTGTTTTGGCCTCGAACAGTGTCCGAACTTGGGAAGCTCGGACACATGTTCGGATAGTCGTCAGTTTACACCCATTTTGAGTCTCGACTTGCGTCCGAACTTCGGAAGCTCGGACACAAGTTCGGACAAGGTGCTGTTTTGACCAAAAACTTTGTTTAAGGTTAGAAAATGATATCTAATGATGGGGATTGATAAGTAATGATGTTATGAGATTGTTAAGGACATGTTAAGTGAGTTATAATGATAATTGGGTGGGTGAAAAGTTGTGTTAAAATGTAAAAGTAAAACAAGTTAAAAATGTGAAGTTATTTAACTATTTAACGGGAGTAAGTCATGAGCATTAGACTTTAAACAAACAAGTTACCCCGGTGTTAATGAAAGTAAATGTAATGTTACCAGTTGACCAAAGATGTTACGAGGAACATGTGATGGCACGTTAGAGTGAAACCCTGGTGACAGGTATGGTTTTCTTGCAACCTGTGTCCTACCGGATTACACCGGCTTGTATGCCAATGTGTTTTTCTGTATGTTTGCCACGTTATAAGATAAATCATGAAACGAGTTTACAGTCGTTATTGTTGTTGTGTGTTGCGTACCGATACTGGTAACCTCGAATGCGCATGGAAGGCTAGTTAACCATTATTAGGTGAACGTAAGAGAACGGTATCCGGTAATAACGTTTCCAATCTAAGGAACGTTCTTACCGCGGCTATGCATGAGTTAGTTGTGTGATGTTGTGTGTGATGTTGCTGTAAATGTATGACCCTCCTTTGTGTGATTAACTCAGTTGTAGTACTGTACTGTGTGCTGATGTGATAGGTTCCACAGCGGAGTCTTTATCTGTGAATATTTATATATTATGGGGGGTGAGGAATCCGGTATTTCCGGTCGCGCGTTGTTTGGGAGTTGTTGTATACAGTTTCTTCAGCTTCCTCTCTGTTGGTTGTCTTTCTTCATTGGTCTTCGATCACCCCTGAGCTTAACCAAGGCTTTTGACTCACGTCAGTTGGGGATTATGTACGGTGTGTTCGAATCACTATGTCCGATCCATCTTTGTGTTAAGTTATTTGTTCGTCTAAAAGGACGGTAACGAGTTATGTAAACGAGCTTAGCATGAGTTTGACAGCATTCTCTAGGCTCTCCAGTGAACTAACTATGTTTGGGGCGGTTCCTAAAGAGATCCGTACCCGTTATGTTATGTGTTAGTGATGTACTGCAATGCTTATTGCGATGTGATGTTATATGTTGATTAAAATGTGGAGTATGTGGATCATGGATATGAATCCCAGTTTATAATAAGAGGCGTTTGAGGATAACCCGATTAGTGGGTAAGTGCCGTCTATTAAGGAAGTAGCTCCATTAGAGGAGAAACACTCTAGGGTTAAAGAACACAATGAGTGATTTATTAAGTGTAGATGTGATGTCTGTTTGTTGAGCCCTATTGTTGTGTGTATGTAATGTGTTATGTGTTTATGGTTACATGCATGGTTAAAATATAATCAACCGCATGCTAAGACGACAAGTAGTCGTGCGTGGCCCGGTAGCATGCGGGCTGCGGGATTACCATACCAGCAAAGGTGCTGAGCCCCTGGGGGGCCACCCTTTCTTCTTTTTCCTATTTCAGGTACAAGGATCTGGAAGCCGTTCGAGATATGGACGGGGTAGCCGTTTATACATGGGTAGCAGTTTAGTTTGTGTATGTATTGTAGGTGCAGTAAGACCGAGATTGTGTCAGCATTAGTTGTAAATACTCGGTATAGTTGGAATGTGTATGTATGTTTGTTGTTAATGGAAAGGGATAATAATGTGTAGATGCTCGGGAATCTAGTCTATCAGACCGATACAATGTATATGTATTAGCCTTGTTAGCCACGTGGGTGGTTGACGGCGTGTAACACCATTGGGAAAAGTAATGTGATAAGTTGAGTTTTCCGCTGCAGTTTGTTGTTAGGAGTGTTATTGTTAGTTGGGGTGTTACTAACGCAAACCAATGAACTCACTAGAGTGTGAGAGAGTGTACGGGAGTAGTACCCTCCCGATAACGGTGGGAGAACCGTAACGAACAATCCACAAACAATAAGTAGTGGAAGCATATAAGTAAACCTTGTTAGAGGAATTAATGCTGGTGCAAGTCATGAACCATGAGAGTAGTAAAGAATGATGATGGATCTTCGAACCCGTTAGTAAATTAGTCAACCCACTATGAGAGGACCCGACTGATGTGAGTGATGTCCCGAACATGAGAGTATTCGATACGTTGGGGGAACCTTTAAATCTGAGAATACTAGACAGTGGCAATTCCCTAAGCTAGTGGAGGTTATCGAGAGAGATACTTCTAGGCTAAACCATGAGATGGTAAGATACTCCAAGAGAGGAGTGTTAGGAATTTGGTAAGTCCGATAAAAATGGATGTTTGTATATTTGAGGAGCTAAGTGTATAGCCTTTGAATTTTGTAGGCGTGCCGGTGGCGAGTCTTGTGTATGACTCCGCCAGACCACAAGTAATGAGTATTGAGTATTGCGTATGTATGAGTAAAGTAATGAGTAATGAGTAAGTATGAGTACGTAATGTGTAGCGAGCAATGAGTAAGTACGAGTAAGGAGAAGAGTATGGGTACTGAGTATGCGAGAGCGAGTGATGAGTACTGAGTAAGAGTAAGCAATGGGGTAGTGTGAGTACTGAGTAAAGCAGGAGCGAAATAATAGTGAAGGTATTGAGCGTAGTGTGAAAACATTGAGAATAAGATTAAGCTTGGTGTAAGCCTGGTGGACCCGTGTAAGGAGAAAGAAGCATCCGACGAAACCGATAACGAATAACTAATGAACGGTTTGACTAACAAATTGTTTTTCCTTGTTAGATACGAACCTTTTATAAGTAATAAGTATTGTTGATTGTATTGTGTAGCATTAGTCTGTATGTATGCATGTAAAACGAACTCCATGTATATCCGACCCAAAGTGTCGCGCCGCGGTTAGCACGCGGTATATCGAAAGTCATATTCACCGTAAGCGACCCCTAGGGGAACACTTTTAGTGTGCAGTACCCGAAGCGGATATGGCCAAGGTAGAGACCGGTGCTACACTTGGATATTTGTAAAGTTAGAAGTAGAATGTAAAAGCGTGCCAAGTGGCACACCCCTTGTACTTAGAAGTAAGTAATTTGTGAGGAATGGGTAGTGGTTAGACTCTTAATGAGTATCTATGAGATTGGAAGAGGTGTTGTATTTGTATAAGGATCTTAGTAGACTTGGTATAGTATTGTATTGGAATTGTAATTGATTTATGGTTGAGTATGCAAGGGAAAGTAAGTATTGTGTAGAATATCAGTACGTTCAATTCGTTAGACCGATAGTATGTATAGTGTACTAGCCTTTAGTCACATGGGTGACTAGCGGCATTGTACACCCGCCTTGTGTATGTATTATCCGCTGCGAAGGTAAGTATTTGTACAGTAATGACGGTATTAGCGGTAGGGGTGTTACAAAAACCTAACAACTTTATAGTTTATATACTATATTCATGTAATCATTTACCATCTAATATTATATGGTTTCCAACCATACTATATACTCATTTTTATACATACCTCACGCATTATATATATAAGTTTCATGAATTATAAAATCACTTATATTAAATGTTACATTTCATCATTTTATGCAAGATGATTAGTATTTATATTATACAACTTATATTAAGATTCTCACGTTAATATTATGTAACACATATTATATCATAACAACTTCTAAAGTTTATTTAATATACACTTTAGTTCACAAATATCATTTATTCATTACTTGTCACATTATTGTACGTATTTGAACATTATTAATTTTTCTATTTCCTTTTTAATCTCATTAATACTATATAATTGTTATATCATTTATAACATTGTAGACTATATTCTAAATTCATTTCCTAACACTTATTATTTGCGCTACAGCCCATATGTTTTATAAATTATATTTAACCACACAACATTACACAATGTTACAATTATATCGTTATATCATATAAGATAATATTTTTACCTCATTGTAGTTTTAACCTATAGTTTTATACAAACTATATAAATTGTCGAGAAGGCACAAATGACATAGCTTTAATTTCATCAACTTCCCACACTTTTCTATTATTACAATATTACCACACATTTTATACAATGTTACATATATAATATTTTATAACATTTTAAATTTTATATTAAGTATAACCTATAGTTATTAAACATAAAATTACCGAACAGTCCCTAGGGTCTGTTCTAATTCATTTCTCAACCTACCAACTTTCTATATTTACAAATTTACCCCAGTTTATAACATATACTTTATAATGTTATTATAAACTATATATTATACAATTTTCTTATTTAAGCCTCTAATATTATTCTACAAATCACCAAATTTCACCAAAAGGTTATATTTACTATTCCTACCCAGAATAATTCAGTATTTAGGTGTATACGCTCAAAACTTTATAAAATTTACATTTACCTTATAATCTTACTATAAAGTCATAATTAAATTGTTTATAACATTTTGTTTGGTCAATTCTCCTCACATGGTCAATGTTGACCCATACACTCCCGCCTTGACCATAATTTACTCATATTACAGTTTTGATCTAATTTTTAGAGAAATTACATTTTTAACCCCAAACTTTATAAAATCTCATAAAATTCATTTAAATAGCTTTTTATGCCTAACTTTCGGCCATAATTACATTTAGCCTCCAAATTTTATTTAAATTATAGTTTAACCCCATATTGTTTTCTGTAATATTTATATAGTCTTAAAACTAGTTTAAAATTAATGTAACATAAACTAAAATGGCCTAAAGTACATGGCCTTATTACAAACTTTAGCATATAATAAAAATTACATATACATGTTACAGATGACATAATTAAATTACGGCTTTTACTACTAACACCGCCAATATTTTTATAAATCATATTTTAGCCACTTAAATTATTCCTATGATTTTATAAGTCATTTAAATACCAAGTAAGCTAACTAAAAATGTAATATAACATTTTAATACATAGTTAGGTCATATTAATCTACCAAACCCACGACTTTATATTATATGTAACATTAAGTACATAAAACATTAAATAACATAAAGTAAGGTTTACTTACATGTTATATGTCACAAAAATCAGCCAATCACCACTCCAAGCTCACACCTAATTTAGTTAAAATGTTTAGGTTAGTTTATGAACATAATCTATACATATACTTAATTTATATATCATTTAAGCAAGGATTTGACTTACTTTGACCAGTTTGTACTTAGGCTTGGTTTCTACAATTTTGGGCAGAATATTTCCAAGGTTCCAAGACACATTTCGCCAACATTTATGCAAGGAAAAAGACATGTATTAGTCTTATGAAATTAAGGATCATTAAGGAGTAATTTAAGCTTATTAAAAGCATGATTATAACTTGATATTTGTTGGCTTGTGTAGGGATGTTCACACCTGAATTTTGAGGCAAAAGAAGGTGTCAAAAACACCATTTAAACTGAAGAACAAAACTAGTAAGAACAAGGTAGAAAACAACTAGGGTTTACCTTGTCAAAAATGCCAAAAATGGTGTTTTGGCATGGATTTGGCTAGCACTTGATACTCTATATGTACCAACTGAACAATCATGTATAATATGGGGAAATTAGCTAAGGAAATCATGGAACCAAAATGAAAATGAAGAGGAGTAAGATTTACATTTTTAAAGCATGTTTTAACCTTATAAGCTACTTAAGCCCTACTTCCCCTCTCTTTTGATTTTCCAACTGAGAAAATCCCTATCTTTGAGAACAAACTTGGACTGGAGGAGTGGATGGAAATGGATATAGGTTATATCAATGGAAAGAATAAGAAAAGAGGAAGAGAATGGATATAACCATGGCGTAAGACCTTACCTAGATCAAAGTGGGTTGTTCTTGGAAGTTGGGTTGCTTCAATGCGTCTGAAATACCCCGAACTTAAATATAGTGATTAAGATTATTCTAATCCATATTTAAGAGCCTAATAATACTTAAGTGATATTGGTAAGGAAAAATAAACCCAAAAGAAATAAAGAAACGCTCAAAAAGTGAAAAACGCTAAATAAGCGTTAAATAACCATAGGAGGTATGAGACCTCGGTTAGCGTACTACATGGATTATAAAGGCTTAATAAGGCCTAAAAAATATATGGGAACAACTCCCGAAGAAAACGGATTCAAATAATGAATTAAAACGCTAATAGAGCTTTAGTGCACGTTTTTCGAGAAAACCCGAAAACATGACTTTAAGTGGTCAAACGAACCCATAAAAATTATAGTTCATTAAATAACTATAAATAAGCCTTATTTAAAGCTTAATAGCCAATAAAATTAATTAAACAAGGAAATTCCGGAAAACGGGTTCCGGTTAGTGAAAACTGTACAAACGAGAAGTTGTGGGGTGTAAACTGTAATAAAGCAAAAATAATGTGTCCACTTTTGCAAATAAAAATGCAAAATATGTGGGTGTGTATATGGGGGGCCGGCCAGCTATTATCCCCCTCTCTCACACTCTCTTAACTTTTCCTCACTCACAAATAAAGAAAAGTAAAAAGGGCACTCTCTCTCCTCCACTCCCCCTCTCTCTCACGATTTCCTTCTCCCTCTCATTTCTCTCCTTCCTCCCAAAGCCAACAATGGCGATTTGGAGAAGCAAGTGCAGCCCCCATCTTTCTCTCCATTTTTTAGCATCCAAATCTTGTCCAAAAATTATAAAAATCATACCATTGGAATCCCCTTGCAAAGGGGAACACCTTCCTCCTTTCAAAAATTGAAAACCACTACTTTCATCTCTATGGGTATTATCCATTTGAAGGTTTGAGACCACCATTGGAAACACCTTCATCTCCTTATCATTTTGAGGTAAAAATAGTCTTGAAACTCCACCTTCTTCTAGCCCCTTTTGGCAAAATGAAAATTCAAAACTTAGCCTTGCCTTGTGCTTTGTTGTCCAGCCGATTTTGGCTCCCCATTGGTGCTGGAATCTTGCTCTCTTGCTAACCAAGAACTCCATCTACTCATTGGAAGGTAATACTCTTTTAAAACCTTAAACATGTACAAACCCTAGGTTAGTAAATATGGTTTTCTAAGTAGTGGTGTGTATTGATATGGGCTGTAGCATTGGAGTGTGGACTCCATTGAAATCGAGAACAAGAAGGAAAGAAAGGAGAAGAAAGAAGAAGGAAAGAGAAAGGGAGAAAGAAAGGAAAAACTAGAAATAACAAGGTAAATGTTCTTACCTTTAGCTAGTTTTGTGTATGGTATTGTAACAGATTTTAAATGCTTAAAATGAGTAATGAATGAGGTTATGAGTAGTAGGTATGTTGAAGTGTGATGAGCAAGGTAATGTACCTTTTTTGAAGCTTGTAAATGTTGTTTAAAAGCTTAGGAAAACCATGGGTAATGTGTGTATGTGTGCAGGAAATCTGTGTGTTGTAGTGAGAGTAACGATGTGTGAATGGATATGGAGACTGGGATTGAATTGTGAGTTGAAATGGTATGTGGGCAAAGTGAGAATTTTAGGGGAACCTCTGCCCAAATTTATATGGAAATTAGAGGACTCAGATGTGGAAGAAGAGGGAATAACCTAGACAATAACTAGGTGTGTTTTGGTAGTTGTTGTGAGTGATTAATCATGTTGAAAACAGATTAAAGAGGATTTAGGTAATGGGAAGAACTATAGTGGTAAAGTAATGCATTGAGGATGCTAGGAGTAGCATTGGTAGAGGGAGTATTGAATGGTAAAGGTTAGAGCAAAAATTTGTAGCAAGAAGGAACCAAAACTGCTATGGGTGTTGGAATGGAAAGGAGGAAAAATTGTGTAAATTAGTATAGGAATGGGTAAGGGATTAATGGATGAACTAAGGTGTATTGGGAGGCTTAATTAATGTTAAAACATGTGGGAATAAGTGTAGGAACAATGGAGAAGTAATAGGTAAAAGAGAGGACTGAAAACAGAAATAAAAATGCAAATACTGGACTGGACCGACCTTGGGACCGGACATGCAAGGTTGGTCGAGCCCAGATTTACAAAGGACGGAAACCTTCTAGAATGGACCGACCTTGGGACTGGACATGCAAGGTCGGTCGGCCAGAAGAATTTCCGTAATGTAACCTACTGGAATGGACCGACCTTGCGACCGGACTTGCAAGGTCGGTCGACTCAAAATTTTCCGTCATGAAACTTACTGGAATGGACTGACCTTGCGACTGGACGTGCAAGGTCGGTCGGGCTGGAAATTTCCCGTCAGGTGACTCACTGGAATGGACCGACCTTGGGACCGAACTTGCAAGGTCGATCGGCCCTGAAATTTCCCAGCGTATTTCCCTACTGACTTTGACCGACCTTGGGTAAGGTCGGTCGAGTCACAAAAAAAATATAAAAAAATATTATTAAATTATAATAAGTATATATATATATATATATATATGTATACCCACATATACATATGTACATTTATATATAAGTGCATCATTGTTAAGTAAGGAAGTAACTTAAAGTAATGGAAAGTAAGTAAACAATTAGTGAGTATAAGAATTGTAAAGACTTAGTAAGTATGAGTTAGGAAACGTTAGAGTAATCGAGTTAAGTTACTGATAGATAGATTAATCACTCAATTGTATGTATATCATAGGATTTGATTTGTGAACACCGGAGGAACGTCGGATACAAGTACAACGGTGAATGGTATGATTTCTTCATGCCCTGTATCCTAATCTGGTTACACCGATTTGTGTGCTTATTTGATCACCTAACAAGATAAATGCATGAATCGGACTATATTGCACTTACTTGTGCTTGTTTACATTGTTCTTGATATTTGTCTTGAACAATAGTTTGTATAATTCATGAAATATATGAATGATGATGAGGTGTATTTGTATCTCGTAGTGTACTTGCATATTGTATTGTATTTTTGTATGAATGTGTATATGAGTAATGCATTTGTGTATGTGGCTTGAATGAATGACTTCTACTAATTCCTAACTACCTAACTCCTAAGGTAAGTATTGGATAAATTGGAATGAGTAGAAGTCCGATATAGTTTCAGCCACGCGTGAGGATGAGGAGACACAAGAGGTTGGATCCAATTCCTGGTTCTTAAACTGGTCCACGGCCCAAACCCCTTAAATGGGTAGCATCCTGGATTGGTGAACCAAGTAAATCCCGGTGGTGGGACAGAGTAGTCCCCGGGCCGGAGGTCCCGACGACTTAACTTGAGTAAGTAAGTAAGTAAGTAAGTAAAGTATGAGTATGTATGCGTAAGTATTGTGTAACGAGTAAAAGAGTAATCTTCACCCGATTAACCCGGGTGGACAAATGAAGCTAACAAAGTGTTGGGCCTTGTATATGTATTGTGTAGGGATTGAGTATGTAGTGAGTATGTGTTGTGCATGTTTCGTGAATGTGTATTTCAGAAGAAGGTAAGTAAGTATTGTTGGTCTTGTATAATCTCTTTGTATGTGTTGGAGTGAATACGTGTATTTCCTTGCGTAAAGTATTATAGTATTGTGTATAAGAGCATGTATGCATGTATGTTTGAATGAAATCAATTGCATGTATTCACCAAGTGGTCAACGTACCCTCACTAGTACGCGGGGTATGCGGTTATCATATGCAGTGAAAGCTGACCCCCTAGGGGGAACGTTTTTAGTGTGTAGGTACCCAAAGCAGACATGGTCGCAATACGAGATCGGTGACAGTGTAGATTGTAGAGAATAGTATTGAACTTGTAGCCTTGAGGTAGTAGTGTACCAAAGGGGCACACCTTGTGCATTGTAAGTATGGAGAGGTGAGGATTGGGTAGATGTAGACTCTTAATGAGTATGAATGAAATTGAAAGAGGTATTGTATTCGTGTAAGGAACTTAGTAAACTCGGTTATGTATATTGTAATGCATGGTAATGTAAAGGAGCAAAGTGTTGAATGGAGCATTGTAGTATTTCCTTGGTAAATGGAGTATGTATTGTAGAGGTGTAGTACTCGGGATTCCGGTCCATCAGACCGATGCTGTATGTAGTAGTAGTAGCCTTGTTAGTCACGTGGGTGGCTAACGGCATTGTATCACCCACTGTATGTAAATATGTATCCGCTGCGTGAAACTGGTAGCACTAGGAGATTGGACGGTAATGACAGTATTAACGGTAGGGGTGTTACAGCGTCAATGAAGGAGGAAAGGGAGGGTTTAAAGCAGCTGTCTCGGCTAGGAGAAGGTAAGTGAGAAAGAAGTCATTTTTGGCTTATAAAGTAAGATAATGTTAAATTAGTGAATAGTTCTAGGTGAGTTATTAGGATTTATTTTGAGGTTAAGTGAGGGTGGATGACAGCCCTTATTTCTGTCCAAGTACGGGGAAATTTAGGGCTTAATGGTCAGCATTGACCAACTTGGTCAATTAAGACTTAATTTTGCCTTATTAGAGTACTATTCACATTTTGATGCCAAACTTTAGAATCTTTTTGGAAAACTTTGATTTAGACATTCTAATATGGTACATTATGTCACATTAGTATATTTAAGGGTATTCAAGCTCTTCAACCCACACAAAAACCAATCTTTTTGAGATCATACACAAAAATGTGCTTTAAGGAGTATTAAGACACATTTTGTGTTTTAACTTGTTTATGAGGTTGGTTTTCTTTGGTAATGGGGCTATTATGTTAATTACTTGATTATAAAGCTTATGATTCCACTTTGGACCCTAATGCAGGTCACAAAACCTTTAAGGTTTCTTAGAGCATATTTTTGCCCTAATTGACTTTTAAGCATGTTATTACTTTTTTTTATCTTGGAGTGTAGAGCAATGTTGTCAAGGCATGATTTAGCCATAATAAACCATTAATGGATGTTTACATCATAATTTATTAGTTAGGGGTATTTCAGGAGGTGTTGCCCTCTTCTAGAAATCTACGATCTAGGTTAGTATCGTCTCATTCTCTGCCCACCATGTGGATTTCAGTGTAGAATGTGGATTAAATGACTCCTTGTGAGGAACTGGATTCTACGGATGGTCATCCTAATCAGAGAAATGGAAGACCTAGAACCCACTTCAGGAAATTCATGACTTCTCCCTCGAGCCTTAGCTGGTCTTTGAAGATTTCAATGAAATTTTGTATAGACTTGAGAGATTCACATCTAAGAACACGGGGGACCCATCGTCTTGAGTCCAGGTCTCCTAGGCCTCAACAATTGAGGGATAAAATACTCATCTTAACAAGATATTTTATCAGGCAAGGGAACCATCTCTCATGATGTTGAGAGTGGTGGCATCAGGCAGCGGGTGGGGCGAGGTGAGTGCTAGGGCCACCTGAAGGGAGAAACATGGAAACAGTACTATATCTTCATCATTTTTTTGTTATAACCCGATTTGATTATCTTAAGTCGGATTGCATTTAGGTCTCTTATATTATGTTGTTGTATGTTATTTAGGACATCTGTGGCAATTAGAGCAAAAGAGAGGGCTAAGGAGGTCTTTATCTATCTTTGTTATTTTGGTAAGGTTATAATTAATTAGTAGAGAAAGGTTTCTCAACTTTCCGTTCAGTTTCATGCTCTATTGACAGTTTTTGAAATACCCCGTAACTAAAAATAGTGATTAATTAGGCTAATAAGTAATTTAGAAGCTTAATTAAGTGTAAATAATCATGAGGGAATAAATCCCGAAGAAAACGGATCCTTAAAATGGATTAAAAACACTAACGAACCTTAAAGCGTGTTTTTCGAGGAAACCGGGAAAACATGACTTTAAGCGGGTCAAATAGACTCGTAACAAGTTTGGTCAACTAAATAATCATTAATAAATATTAATGAAGCTTTAGAACCAATAAAACGAGAAAAAAGTAAAAACTGTCAAAAACGGGAAGTTGTGGGGTAGAAACATAAATAACTTAAACTTATGTGTCCACTTTTGAAAATAAAAGTGTAGAGTGTGTATGTGTGCTGTGTGCCAGCCGACCCCCACCTCTCTCTCTCACACACTCACTTAATTCCCCTCTTATATGCAAAACAACAAAAACAATAAAGTAAACTACTTTATCTACCTCACTCATTTACTCTCTGTCCTACCCCATTCTCTTCACTCACTCACGTACACACCCATCTCCCTCACTCTCTATTTTCTTCTTCCTCCAACCGGACAACAATGGAGAAGTGAGCAATCTCACAAAAAACTCAACTTCTCTCCTCTTGTTACTCCCTTAAACCTTCTCCAAAAATTATAAAAATTACACCATTGTCTTCCTCTCATCAAGGTGAGTATTTCCCTCTTTTCAAAATCCGAAAAGGAACATCTTCATCTCCATGGGTGTGGAGCATTTGGAGCTTCAAGACCACCATTAGAACCACCTCCTTCTCCTTGGCATTTTGAGGTAAAAATATTCTCGAAAGCCTACCTTTTTCTAGCCTTGTGGGCAAAACGAAATTTAAAGCTAAAACCTTGTTTGCTCCTTTGTATTCTAGCCATTTTGGCATTGTTGGTGGAGTTAGTACCTTGTTCTTGAGCCATTCTAAGCTTCACTTACACCCTTGCAAGGTAATGAAATTTCTAAACCCTAAAACTTACATTAAAACTTAAAGAATGGTTAGGGTTAGTTTTGGTATTGAAATGTGTATGTCAATGGGTTGTAGTGTTAGAGGATTTGAATTACCAAAACCGGTGGGAAGAGAAAAGAAAGGAAGAAGGAAGAAGAAGAAACTAGAAGAAAAACAAGGTAAATTATGCTCATCCTTTTGTAGTTTTGTAGTGCTTATGTAACAGATTTTAAAAGAGTAAAATTGTATTGTAAAATGGTAGTGTAGTAGTAGTGTAATATGAAAGAAGAATCAAGCTATTTTGAAGCTTAAAAGACAATAAAAACTTATTGAAACCTAGATGGAATTTGATGTAGTGTGCAGGAATTTTTAAGAGTATTTAGTGTTTGGTATTTGTGTATGAGAGCTTGTATATTGGTGATTGATGAAAACAGGTGAGATGGATAGCAATGTGTGAATAAATGATGTGGTGAGAGTGTGAAAATATAGGGGAGACTATGGCAAAATTTACTTAGAAACTAGTGAACTTGTGAACTAGAAACTAGGTAAAAACATACCTTGTAACAGACTTTGATTGAGCTAGTTTGGTGGGTAGGTTAGGAGAGGTGTGTAATGCATTAGAAACTCTAGAAATCACACTAGAAGAGGTAACCATAGATGGGGAGAGTTGAAGTCAAAATCTGTAGCAAATGCAACTAAGGAAGAAAATAATGTGAGTGCTGAAATGAAATTTAGAAAACAAGTTGTGAGTTTAGATAGAGGAGAGTAATGAGTGTAGTAGATGAGTTACGGAGTGTTTTAAGGTGCCTAAGCATGTAGGGAACTTGTGGAAATGAGTAGGAAAAGATTGGGTGTGAATTGAGTAGAGTTTGAGGTTCAAAATGAGTAATTAAAATAGGTACTGGGCTGGACCGACCCTAGGACTCGGAAGTTTCTGCATCCGACCGACCCAGGGGACCGACCCTGCCTGGGTCGGTCAAGTTGAAATTTTTAGTCAGAATGTTTCTGCACCGGACCGACCCAAGGGACCGACCCTGGCTGGGTCGGTCGGACTGGAATTTTATGTAATCAAAGTCTCTACACCCGACTGACCCAGGGTGGGTCGGTCGGGTCAAACAAATAATAATAATAATAATAATAATAATAATAATAATAACTATAATAGTATATATATATATATACTCACATATACATATGTGCATATATGTATAGGAACATCATTGTTAAGTAAGGAAGTAAACTTAAAGTAATGGAAAAGTAAATAAACAAGGTGTAAGTGTAAGGAAATTGTAAAGACCTAGTAAGTATGAGTTAGGAAACATAATAAGAGTAATTGAGTTAAGTTAATGATAGTTAGATTAATCACTCGATTGTATATATGTTATAGGACTTGATTTGTGAACACCGGAGGAAAATCGGATACAAGTACAACGGTGAACGGTATGAATTCCTCATGCCCCGTATGCTATCTTGGTTACTCTGATTTGTGTGTTGTGTGCTAATTGATCACCAAATAAGATAAATGCACGAATCGAAGTTATTATGCTTACTTGTGAATATGTAGTGTTGTATCTTGTTGAATATTGTCTTTAAACCATAGTTTGTATAATTCATGAAATGTATGGATGAATATGAGTGTGTGTATGTATGATGTATTGTATTGTGACCGAATGTGATTGTGATTGGACTTCTAACTGATTCCTAACAAGCTAACCAATCTAACTTAAATTGGTAATTAAATTGGAATGAGTAGAAGTCCGATATACTTTCGGCCACGCGTGAGGATGCGGAGACACAAGAGGTTGGATCCAAGTCCTGACTCTTTAACTGGTCCGTGGCCCAAACCCCTTAAATGGGTAGCATCCCGGATTGGTGAGTCAAGTAAATCCCGGTGGTGGGACGGAGTAGTGCCCGGGCCGGAGGTCATACCGACTTAACATGAGTAAGAGTAAGTAAGTAAGAATGAGTAATAAGTATGGAAAAGTAAGTAAGTAAAGTAAGGGTAAGTAATGTGTAATGAGTAATAGAGTAAATTGCATTCCGATTAACCCGGATGCGTAATTTGGCTAACCCTTGTGAAGGTAAGTATTGCGTGTGCTATTGAATTGTTGTTGGGGTTGTGTATTGTATTGAGCATGATTGTATGATGTATGTAAAGCATGTATGTATGAAATTAATGAACCGCATGTATAGTCGACCTTAAATAGTCGGTGTGCCCTAGCTAGCACGCGGTATATGCGGAGTTTATGCGCAGCTTTTGCTGAGCCCCTTGGGGTGATGTTTTTACTACACGCAGGTCCTCGAGACGGGTGAAGACCATGAAGAGATTTATTTTGATTTCTTTTGTCTGTAAACAATGAATTGTGAAAGGTGTACTATGTTGTACACGGCTGTAGGTTTTTGTTAGCCGGTGTACCATAGGGTACACCCTTTTGGGTATTGAAAGGATGGTAACTGGGTATAGATGAGTAGCCGGTAGAAACTCATTCTTTTGGGAAGATTGGAAAGGGATGTAATTAAATACTTTAAATACTCGGTAATCCAGCAATGTAAGTATATTATCTTTTGTATTTGGAATGTAATGTAGTAGCTCGGTATACTTAGGCATCAGACCGTCACTGTAGGTAGTGTAAGCCTTGCTAGCCGTATGGGCGGTTAGCGGCGTTGTATCACCCGCCGTAGTAGTAGTAGTATTTCCGCTGCGACGTAGTAGAATTAGCAGGACGATTAGACGATAACCACAGAATTAACGGTAGGGGTGTTACAAAAAGTGGTATCAGAGCGTAACTACGCTCTGATGTCCATAGTTACCGAGCATAGGGATTACCGAGTTAGGATTTCAACCGTCTTAAGACGGATACTTAGGAACCTAACTAGGAACTACCGTTGTTAACAATGGATACCCTTGACGTCCTTGTGGACGATACCTTGCTTTAATTCCAAGACCCTTGAGTCATATCTTGCGAAGCCTAATGTAAATGCTAAATGTTCAGATGTCAGGACGAGGCCGAGGCCGAGCTAGAGGCAAAGCCTCTGAAGGACCTGGCGCGCAGACGATAGCAGAGATCGTCGCCGTCACGGTAGCGCATATGCTACCGCAAGTAATCAATGCTATGCAACAAAATCAACAGAACCAACAAAATCAAACGGGACCAATCCCGCCCCCTCCACCCAGAGAAGTGAACTGGGTAAAAGCCATCACAGATCTCCATCCTCCATACTTTAGAGGCGAGAGCGATCCTGCTAAACTGGAAGCTTACATCTCCGAAATGGAGACCGCATTTGAAACCCTCGAATGTCCCGCTGGAGTTCGAGTGAGGTTAGCGGCGTACTATCTAAAAGATGCCGCCATGGATTGGTGGAAGCTAATCAAGCATGAGCATGTTGATGACCCTACTTTCGACTGGGAATCCTTTACATCCCTCCTCCGATCCAAATACTATCTGGAACACGTGAAAACCAAGAAAAGGCTAGAGCTGGATGCCTTGAAAATGACAGACAAGATGTCAGTGGATGAATACTACAGAACCTTCACTTCTATCCTCCGTCTACTACCCGACCTTGGGTATACCGGCCAGGTGTTGGTCGATCGCTTCTATAGCGGTTTGAGCCATCGTCTACGATACGGTATGGGCTACACACGATTTACCTCCCTTCAGGTAAATATCGTTTAACCCTTAGTTCATTGTAAATCCTTGAATCTTTACCTTTACCTTATCTTTTAACTAAGAATCCCTGCTAATACCTGAAACTTTAGGAGTGCTATCACGTGGCATCTCGCGTCGAGATCACTTGCCAAATAAGGGATGAAGAAACCGCGCTTAAGCGCAAGGCCAACAATAAAAACACAAGTGCCAAGGAGCAGAACCAGGGTAAGAGCTGGAAAAAGAAGAAGGGAAAGTTCTTTCAGCAAACCCCAAAGAACTTCCCAAGTGAGAGCAGTGCCTAGGGGAAGGGCAAACCAGTTGAGCTTCTTCAACTTGGTTCTTCTGCACCGGTGGCTGCGAAGCCACTGAGATCACACCCACCTAAGGGTAAACTTCTAAATTAAATCCATAATTGTATAAGTACCATATCTAGTATATTCGCACAAATTTGCTAACTCTCTAAACCTTAGGTTCCGGCTCCGGTTTCACTAAGAACTACTCCGACAACCGAGCGTATGTGTGCAGAAAGTGCAACCAAGATCATCCTGGCCTAGATTGTAATGGGAGAGAAATCTAGTGCTACAACTGTCAGAAGCCCGGACACCGAGCCAACTTTTGCCCTGAAAATGCCAAACCAAGAGGGAACTTCCAAAACTTTAAGCAGAGGGAAGGCAAGGAGGTTGCATCTGGCGATGCACCAGCCCAGCAGGCGCCACAGGGACAGGGATCCCAAGGTCCTCAGAAGGGCGCACCCCAGAGGCATCCTGCCTTGCACATTATCGACAGAGATGGGACCGGTTCTAAGTCCGGCCTAGGTAATTGTCTAAACTTTTAATCCTTGAGAAGCATGACTAGTATTGGAGTAACTGTTTGAATGAATGCATGAGTAAATGAATAGAAGTGTGTAATGAACAAGAATGAAGTAGTTGAAACTAGTACTCACCATAGACGAAATTTATAACCATAGGAAGCTTTAGTATCTGCTACCCGATACCGTTGAAACCAAGTCAAGAAGAGACAAACATCACCAATCACTACTACACCAACGAGCAGTGTCAGGTCATCCGAACAGGTATGATTTTATTAAAGGAATACCTGACACCTGAAGCGCAAATTTCAATCATTCGACGATACAACAAACTAGGAACGGGTCAAGGAGGATTTTATACACCCGAATTCCCCGGTGGAGCGAAGATGAAACTAAGGATGATGTGCTTGGGAAAGGACTGGAATCCTTATACCAAGACATACCAAGAGACACAAACTCAAGACAGAGCGACGCCACCAACAATACCTCCAGAATTTCTAACACTTGTCACACAATCAGTAGAACTTGCACGACAATGCGAATATGATCCGATCCCCACAATTGAAGCGGACATTTGTATCGTCAACTTCTATGAGAAAGAAGGACGACTTGGGTTACACCAAGACAAGGACGAGACAATGGAATCTCTTGAACAAGGAGTGCCCGTAGTGTCTTGGTCCATTGGTGATGACGCCGTATTTATGTATAGCGAGCAGAAGCGTGTGGAACTCGCACAGAAATTGGTATTGAGATCAGGTGATGTCCTAATCATAGGTGGAAACTCTAGGATGCTGTATCACGGGATCAACAAGATCAAGTTGAATACGGCACCACCGGCAATAATCAATGCCACACACATAAAACCAGGACACCTGAACCTTACCTTTAGAAAGTATTAAATTCATAGTATCATGTAATGTATTAGTAACGTGTATTAGAGACACGGTATGTATGATGGTTGGTTTATCAATAAAGAGCAGTGTAGATTTAAATTCCACTTGTGTCCACCATCAATACTTATGAAATTGTGACTTCAATAGGTTGTGGACTCAGCACTGAAGGTAACCTGAGTATCCTCACCGAAGCACAAGCCGGTAAAAGCGGCACCATCTTAACGGGAACATTTCCAGTGAACGGCATTGAAGCCAATGTATTATTTGACTCCGGCGCCTCTCACACCTTCGTATCACCATCCTTTGTGAAGAGGTTGAAGCTAGATGCGGAAGAGCTGCCTAATTTTCTGGTTACTCTCCCATCGAAGGAGCGAGTACAGTGCACCAAGTATTACAAATCAGCCGCGATTGAAATCAAAGGCGAATCGTTTCCCAACTCCTTCATCGAGTTTAATGGTTGGGATTCGATGTAATAATCGGAATGAATTGGTTGGAGCGGCACAAGAGTAGAATCCTCTGCGCCGAGCATCGATTGCTGCTCAAGAGTCCTTCTGGGGTTACCGTATCTTACCGCCAGAGACCGAGAGAGCCTACGACCACACTCATCTCCGCTATGGCTATGTACCGGTGATAAGTGTCCAAATGAGCATGTTTATAGGTGTATTTCATATATTATCTTAGCACTTTTCTTGCTCATTTCTCCACTTTGGTTAATTTTCCTCTAGTTATGTTTTATTGATTATCTCACAAATTTATTGGTTAAACATGAGGAAACCAAGCTAGGAGCAAAGTACACAAAGAGATGAACGCGTAGGCGAAAACGGAGATCAAATCGGAGCTAAAACGACATTTTAGAGGCAAAAGACCCTTGGTCCGGACCAGTGCCCGGACGAAGACTCGCCAGCGCACCCGAGAAGAAAATCAACATGTCCGGACCAGTCTGGTCCGGACGGTGGTTCGGACATGTCGATCTTGCCAGCATGCAGGGCGGAACAGCAGCGTGTGAAGAGATAAAATCATTATCTCTTCACACGTTAACACCACCGCCTTACCCCCCCCATTTACCTATATTTCTCTATAAATACACCTCCAAACCTCCATTAAATCATATCTCATTCCACCCCAAACTTATGCCATTTTCCTTCCAAAAAAATACCATAAAACTCTCCAAAAAATCATACATCTCATCCACATATTATCCACATAAATTCCATACAACACCTCATTTCATAAAAACATTCCATACCGTTTTTCTGTCCAACCTCTGCCCGAATATTAGCAGTCAAGATAGTGGAGCTGAATTAATTATCTTTCCCAGATGATTTCTTTTACTTCTCATTCTGTCTTTTTAATTATGTTGGGCTAAGAGGATTTACTCCGGGCGAAGGTTTGGCCGTAATTTGTTTAATTATGTAATCTATATTTCTACCGGTTAAATTAAATACAGTTTGTTACGATTAAAGTTTTTCTCTCTCCCTTTTTAATAAATTTCATCGATTTATTAAAAAGCTTTACTAAATCTGTTTCTAATCTGATCGGTGACAAACAGATAGGTTATTTAAGCCGTAAAACTGTAGGAAACTTATTTTCATCGGATAAGTTAGTACTCAGTTGCAAGAATAAAATTCCTCACACTCCTCTGCCGTTTACTAGTGCTTGCTTGAGTTTTCATCGGACCTTGCATTTTCTGGTAACGAGTTCTTATGAGTTTTCATCGGACTTAAGATAATAACAGGAATCTTGCCAAATTATTATATTAAACCGGTAGAGATAGCATAATTAATCAGATCATATTAACCTGGACCCGGAGTTCCGTTTAATTTATCATAATTCACTAAATTAATCTGTTATTTACTTTTCAAAAACAAGTCAATTAATCTCCCCCCTTTTGTGACAAGCTTAGGTACTACTTTATTTCGCTATAAGTCCCACGGTTTGACCCCGGCCGCTTCTGTCTAACTATACTACTGCGACCGGGTTTTATTTGCAGCCCGACGGATATTTTGAGTATTAATTTCTTTCAATTGTTTTAATTACACCAGTTCTAACCACTCACGATATACAATCTGCAAAATGGCACCATTGCCGGGGACTTGATTTATTCTAGTCCCTAAGCCCCGGATAATTCACCTGTTATATTATAATATTCTGTTACTATTAATTTGGGCATCTAACTTTTGGACATCTGACTTCGGACATCTAACTTTGGACATTTAATTACTAACTCTTTATTTTATTGTCATTTATTTTTCAGTCATTTAATTTCCATTGTCCTTCAAATTTCCAGTATACTAACTACTAACTTCAAATTTCCAGTATACTAACTTTTAATTTCCATTGTCTCTAACTACTAACTTATAATTTATGTCATTTAATTTTCTGTCATTTTAATTTCCATTGTCTCTAACTACTACTTATAATTTCTGTACCTAACTACTAACTTATAATTTCTGTCAACTATTCCTAACATTTTATTTATATTTTTAACACATCACGAGTTCTTTTTTCTGTTTTGAGTGTGAATGCCTTTTACCAGGTCACACAGCTACCCAGAAAATATTAATAATCACACGGTTGGTTACAATCCAGAAATCGAGAGAACCTTTCTGCGCACTCTAAGGTAGAGACGAACTCAACAAAACATTACCACCACAGTGATAGAATCTGACCCGGAATCTGACATGGCATCTACACCAGCGACAGTTCGAAACATTAACAGGCCGTCTAATCAAGGACAACAGCCTGCTATCATCCTTCCTCACCTTAGCCCATCCGAATACGATGAGTGGCAGAAGCTGAAGCCATATCATCAAATCCGATGTGTAAAGGAGTTGGGAATGTTTGATGGTTCCAGTCCAGACGAAGCTCTGTTACATGTTACAAAGTTCTTGCAGCATGCCAACAGTCTAACTGCGACCGACGCAGTGCTCCAGTACGCAAGACTGTCGTTATTCCCTCACAGCCTGACGGGAAGTGCGAGCAAGTGGTATCATAGCCTGACACCAAGTACCATTGGTACTTGGGATGACATGGCCACCAAGTTCTACGACAAATTCCTACCCCCGAGCCGAACGTTGGAAATGATTGCTGAAATCTATAATTTCAAGCAACCAGGGTCGGAGAATATTTGTGAAACTTGGGACCGTTTCAAAGGACTACTACTTACTTGTCCTCACCATGGTCTGACGAAAGAACAAGTATCACAATTGTTCTACAAAGGCTTGATCGGTCCATGCAAAACAATGGTACTATCCTCGTTAGGGGCTGATATTCTGAAAAAGCCAGGAGAATAGTTTCTGAATAGCATGGAGTCTCTTTGTGAAGAAATCAGAGACTGGGCCTCCGGTGGATCAAGGAGCGGTACTCCAGGTTTATACCATGTTGGGGAAAGTGATAACAAGTTTGACCAGCTGATGAAAAGCCATGAGCAACTCATGGAGAGCAATGCTCAACAGGCAACAAAAGTAAGTACTCTGTAGAAAGTGGTTGAGCAGATAGCTATGAACTCCTACCCCCAGCAAGTTAAGTCGATGATTTCCCGATCATCTACAATCCCTCCAGGCTATACTCCTCTGTCCCAATCATCTCCAGCTAATTCTTGTACGCAATGTGGTGGGCCTCATGATTATGAACAATGCCCCCAACTACAAAAATTAAAAGCAGCAGAGGAAGCAAACTATCTCACCAACAATTCAGGGTACATGCAACCTTGGCAACCAAATCTTCGCTACTCAAACACCGAAAATATCCAAAACCCACATACACTACAACCAACTCAAAATTACAGACCTCAGTCCAATTTTCAAGGAGGCCAAAGGCAATATCAGCAACAGCCTTATGGCAATGATGCTTCTTCGAGTTGACCAACTCAACCTCCTTCGAATCCTGAATCTAAAATGTCCTAAATGCAAGAGATGTTTAAAGCAATGATGGGTAAGTCCCGAGACACGCAAGAGGAGGTCGCTGCCCTGCGCAAAGACCAAATAGCCTTGCAGTCCCAAATACAACAACTTCTAACTCAACAAAGACCTCCTGGTAAATTCCCTTCACAAACCAATCCAAATCCAAAAGAGTATGCAAATGCAATTTACGTAGTGGACCAGCCCATCACACTAGCTCAAAGGGAGCAACAACCAAAGAATGAAATGGTCCATGAAGTGGAGCAGCAGGCTGAGGAAGAATACCTCAACATGAACCAACTGAAGCTCTATGCCAAATTAGTTATGATAAATGAAATGATGGAAGGTCCACTAGACCTTACATCACAGCAACCGGAGAGCAAACTGGTTCATATAGTGGACAACTTACCTGAGGATTTGAGTTACTCTATATCACCACCCCCGTTCGAACCTGAGCAAACGGCATCAAACCTTCTGCTTGAGCTTGAAGACAAGCCATCAGAGGACAACTTCTACCTCAACTTCATGGAGCCTCCTCCCTCTGAAGTCAATTACCGTTATTTTCCCTCCTTCTCTGTGCTATATCCAGAAAATGAGGATAGTTACATCCTCAAAAATGAAGAGGAGGAAATGCTCGCTCCCGCCAGAATATCCAAACAAAACACCAAATTCAACTTCAAGGAGCCATCTCCCTCTGAAATTGAATTCTATCAGGGCTCTTCCTATGAGCCTCTTCAAAAAGATGAGGATATATACGTCCTCAAATTTGAGGAGGAGGAGCAATCCAACTTTGATCCTCGCACCAAGGGTCATCCATTAAAAAATCTGGGCCCTTCTCCAAAGAAAAATAATGCCCACCCAACCCACCCATTGAAGCCCACTTCCACCTTCATTTTCGTTCCAGGGGAGGAAATTTACATCCTCGACTCTGAGCAGGCACCACCACTCCCATCTTACATCCATACGGCAAAACAACAGAGGGAGAATGTTTATATTCTCCAGTTTGACGAAGCAATACAACCATCACCCGGTTTTCAATACAATATTAATGACGGCAAACAACTCCTTCAAAACAGGTTTTGTGGAGTTTGTATTTTCCTACTGTAATTGTTGCCGTAATACTTTGTTTTGATCCAGGTGGTTCGGCCCTACTTATTGCCAAATTCCTATTCCCGGTGCTACCATTGTCAACTTTCATTTATGATCCGGGATAATGACGAACATGCGTTTAGCTAGAGACGTTAAACCCGGGCAACTTGGTGGGAGGCAACCCACTATCTATCTTTTGTCTTTCCTTTAATTTAATACTGTTTTCTTTTTTGTACTATATTTCACTTTATATGTTATAATAAAATGCAGGTTTTACTTGAGTTCTTCTGGCTGTGTAGAATATTCCTTAAAGGTACATTTCATGACATTCCACAGCTGCACTCAAGTGTGGGGGAGCTCTACACTCTACGGAATTTGGGGAGTACACTCATTCCTTTATTTATTGCATGCCCTGTTAATTTAATTCCATCTACGCAATGAGGACATTGCTTGAGCTTAAGTGTGGGGGAAGAGCCCTTTTCAGGGCATTTTGTGCTTAAAATGTTTAAATCTCTCTGCTTATCTTGCATGTGTTCAAAAATTAAAATTATGGACCCTGCTAATATAGGTTGTTCTCTTTATGAATAAATACTATTATGAATTGTGGGATAAATGGTACAAATTTAAAAATTTTCATTTGATCACTTTTGAGGAGCATTTTTTATGCGGTGTGACCAAATAATCTGCAAATGGTTGGATTTTTATTGCTCAGGGGTTCTTTCTGTCTTCTCTCTTAGGGATTGCTAAGGGGTGCTTCTCTGTTAAAAAAATATACATAAAATAAAGAAAGGACTTGCGAGACACCATTGGTAACCAACGAAGAGAGTTGAGTGTTCTTAAATACAAAAGCTTGATGCTTACATATTATCTTCTATCCCTTATGCAAAAGTGAAACAAATGCATAAATCTATTTTTCCTTTTGTTTTCTCCTCAATGCCCATTCTTGAGAGAAGTTGGCCATGGTAAAAGTTCTCAAAGTCACCTTAACTGAGAAGCATAGAAGTACTCCGGATCATACCCCGTAACTCTATATTTTATTTTTACCCTGAGCACACCTATGCCACCAGCAGTTGATTTTTCACACTCCTCGGAAAAAAAATAAAGATCATGTACTGTTCACCTCTTTATCCTACCCTTCATAATAATATTTGTTAATATTGAGCATTCCCTACTTACTTGGGTACATGGTTTTGCTTGAGGACAAGCAAAAAGATAAGTGTGGGGGTGTGATAAGTGTCCAAATGAGCATGTTTCATAGGTGTATTTCATATATTATATTAGCACTTTTCTTGCTCATTTCTCCACTTTGGTTAGTTTTCCTCTAGTTATGTTTTATTGATTATCTCACAAATTTATTGGTTAAACATGAGGAAAACCAAGCTAGGAGCAAAGTACACGAAGAGACGAACGCGTAGGCGAAAACGGGGATCAAATCGGAGCTAAAACGAACATTTTAGAGGCAAAAGACCCTTGGTCCGGACCAGTGTCCGGATCACCTGGTCCGGACGAAGACTCGCCAGCACACCCGAGAAGAAAATCGACATGTCCGGACCAGTCTGGTCCGGACGGTGGTCCGGACATGTCGATCTTGCCAGCATGCAGGGCGCAACAGCAGCGTGTGAAGAGATAAAATCATTATCTCTTCACACGTTAACACCACCGCCTTACCTCCCCATTTACCCTATATTTCTCTATAAATACACCTCCAAACCTCCATTAAATCATATCTCATTCCACCCCAAACTTATGCCATTTTCTTTCCATAAAAATACCATAAAACTCTCCAAAAATCATACATCTCATCCACATAAATTCCATACAACACCTCATTTCATAAAAACATTCCATACCGTTATTCTGTCCAACCTCTGCCCGAATATTAGCAGTCAAGATAGTGGAGCTGAATTAATTATCTTTCCCATATGATTTCTTTGTACTTCTCATTCTGTCTTTTTAATTATGTTGGGCTAAGAGGATTTACTCCGGGCGAAGGTTTGGCCGTAATTTGTTTAATTATGTAATCTATATTTCTACCGGTTAAATTAAATACAGTTTGTTACGATTAAAGTTTTTCTCTCTCCCTTTTTAATAAATTTCATCGATTTATTAAAAAGCTTTACTAAATTTGTTTCTAATCTGATCGGTGACAAACAGATAGGTTATTTAAGCCGTAAAACTGTAGGAAACTTATTTTCATCGGATAAGTTAGTACTCAGTTGCAAGAATAAAATTCCTCACTCTCCTCTGCCATTTACTAGTGCTTGCTTGAGTTTTCATCAGACCTTGCATTTTCTGGTAACGAGTTCTTATGAGTTTTCATCGGACCTTAAGATAATAACAGAATCTTGCCAAATTATTATATTAAACCGGTAGAGATAGCATAATTAATCAGATCATATTAACCTGGACCCGGAGTTCCGTTTAATTTATCATAATTCACTAAATTAATCTGTTATTTACTTTTCAAAAACAAGTCAATTAATCTCCCCCCTTTTGTGACAAGCTTAGGTACTACTTTATTTCGCTATAAGTCCCACGGTTTGACCCCGGCCGCTTCTGTCTAACTATACTACTGCGACCGGGTTTTATTTGCAGCCCGACGGATATTTTGAGTATTAATTTCTTTCAATTGTTTTAATTACACCAGTTCTAACCACTCACGATATACAGTCTGCAACCGGGAGCTCAGGAAGGGCCATGAAGTGTATTTGTGTTATGTACAAGATCTAGAGAGAGATCTAGAGTTCAATCCTGAAGTACCAATTGTATCCGAATTTCCCGATGTATTCCCTAAGGAGCTACCCGGCATGCCACCTCAGAGAGCGGTAGAATTTGAGATTGATCTCTTGCCAGGTACCGGTCCCATTGCTAGGGCACCGTACCGCATGGCACCAGCTGAAATGACAGAGTTGAAAGAGCAGTTACGTTACCTACTCGACAAAGGGTTCATACACCCGAGCGTATCACCCTGGGGAGCACCGGTCCTCTTTGTGAAAAAGAAGGATGGTAGCCTCCAACTTTGTATTGACTACCGCGAGCTGAATGCGGTTACAATCAAGAATAAATACCCATTGCCACGCATCGACGACCTATTTGACCAGCTGAAAGGAGCCTCAGTCTTCTCCAAGATCGACCTCCGTTCTGGGTATCATCAGATTGCTATTAGAGAGCGAGATATTGAGAAAACGGCATTCCGTACTAAAAATGGCCACTATGACTTCACAGTCATGCCATTCGGTTTGTCAAATGCACCAGCAAAATTCATGGATCTCATGAATCGACTTTTCAGCGAGCAATTGGACACTTCGATTGTTGTCTTCATCGATGACATCCTTGTATACTCAAAATCGGTAGAGGAACACGAAATTCACTTAAGGAAAGTGCTTGAGACACTGCGCAAGAACCAGCTGTATGCGAAGTTCTCCAAATGCGAGTTTTGGCTAGATCAGGTATCATTCCTTGGTCATGTCATCTCGAGCGCGGGCATCTCAGTTGATCCTTCTAAGCTTGAAGCTGTACGATCATGGCCTAGACCTAAGACTGTTACCGACATCCGGAGCTTTCTTGGTCTAGCCGGTTACTACCAGAGATTTGTAAAGGACTTCTCGAAAGTCGCTAAGCCCATGACGACACTGATGAAGAAAGATGCACCGTTTGTATGGACAGACGAGTGCAAAGTATCATTTCAGAGCCTAAAGGACTCATTGACCTCAGCGCCCATCCTTACTCTTCCAGAGGGCACAGAGGGATTTGAGGTATATTGTGATGCATCAGGCAAGGGAATGGGATGCGTACTCATGCAGCATGGCAAGGTTGTAGCTTATGCCTCCCGCCAGCTGAAAAAGCAAGAGGAGAATTACCCGACACATGACTTAGAGTTAGGAGCCATTTTCTTCGCCTTGAAGATATGGCGACACTATCTCTATGGGGTAAGCATCACCATCTACTCCGACCATAAGAGCTTATAGTATGTATTCACATAGAAAGAACTGAATTTGAGACAGAGAAGGTGGATGGAATTTCTCTCAGACTGCGACATCGACCTACAGTATAAGGAAGGGAAGGCAAACATTGTAGCCGACGCCCTGAGCCGTCGAGCACACTCGCTCCATTCGCTACTTGCTTCTTCTAGCTTGGTTGACGAGGTGTGAGACGCTTAGTTGAGCGACCCTTACCTAACCGAAATCAGACAAAAGATCGAAAATGGTACATTTGAGAAGAAGAAGTACGATTTTAAGTTGCATGAAGATGGTCTGATTCGATTGAATGGCAGGCTATGTGTCCCCCGAAGCAATGCTGAGCTAAGGGATCGCATCCTGCGAGAGTCACACAGTTCCACATTATTAGTCCATCCAGGAGCCTCCAAGATGTACAAAGACATGAAGAGGTACTTCTGGTGGTCTGGAATGAAATCAAATGTGACAGAATATGTATTGAGATGCTTGACATGCCAGAAGGTAAAATTTGAACATCGTAGACCAGGCGGAATGGTACAATCGATGCCAGTTCCGGAGTGAAAATTTCACGATATCTCCATGGATTTTGTTGTTGGACTCCCACCTGCCAGGGGAGGACTCAACATGATCTGGTTGTAGTCGATCGCCTCACCAAGGTTGCCAGATTCATACCGATGAAGGACACCAGGAAGGTAGTGAAGCTCGCAGAGCTATTCGACAGGGAGATTATCAGACATCACGGAGTCCCAAAAACCATAGTATCTGACCGTGACACCAGATTTCTTTCGAGATACTAGAGAGCCACACGAGAAGCGCTGGGTACAGAATTGAAGTTGAGTACCGCCTTCCATCCTCAGACCGACGATCAGACAGAAAGGACCATCCAGACACTAGAGGACATGCTTCGGGCATGTGCCTTAGACTTTCAGGGGAGTTGGTTAGATAAGCTTCATCTTATCGAGTTTTCATACAACAATAGCTATCATGCTTCGATTAAGATGTCGCCTTTCCAAGCCCTATACGGTAGACCTTGCCGTACACCTTTGTGTTGGGATGAGTCAAGCGAAGCGGTCATCATAGGACCGGAGTATCTAGAACAAGTCCAAGCGGAAGTGCAACAAATCCGAGCCAATATGAAGGCAGCCCAAGATAGACAGAAATCCTATGCGGATGTGAGACGACGCGATCTTGAGTTCGCCGTGGGTGACCAAGTGTTCTTGCGCGTTTCACCTATGAAGGGTGTATTCCGTTTTGGTCAGAAGGGCAAGCTAAGCCCAAAGTTTGTAGGCCGTACACTATCACCGAGAGAGTTGGATCCGTAGCCTACAGGTTAGCATTACCTGAGGACTTGGGGCGTGTCCATGATGTCTTTCATGTGTCACAACTCAAGAAGTACATCGCCGATCCTTCTCATGTCCTAGAGCCCGAGAGACTATCCATTGAGCCGACCATGAGATATGTCGAAACTCCCGTTAGAATCCTTAATAGGAAGACCAGAGACACTCACCATAAGTCTATACGAATGGTGAAGGTCCTATGGTCAAACCATGATGTCGAAGAAGCGACATGGGAGTTGGAAGATGCCATGAAGGCGAGGTACCCACAGTTATTCATAGACTAGATAGTCTAGTGTGTAGTACATAAGGGTATGGGGCGTACCCCTTTTTAAGGGGGGTAGAGCCTTTTTGCTTTTGCATTGCTTCGGGGTGAGCATTGCATAGTGTGTATGCGTTGTAGTAGGTTTTGTATGGCACATGTAGTGCAAGTGAATTTGATATGTGTATGTATGTATGTGTAATGTGTAGTGTATGGATGTGTATGTACGATGTGTGATGTATGTGTAATGTGTATTGTGAATTGCAGTGGTGTATTGTGTAATGTGGATATGATGGGTAAGATGGGTATGGAAATGTGGATTGTGTATGTGAATTCGTATTGTGCTTGAATTGTGTATGTTTGTAATGTATAAGAAGTAAACACCTCATAGGTGGTAGTTAGACACATTATGGCAATTGGTTTGCCTAATGAGTGGAATTATTGAACTATTAACCTTGAGCAACTTTGAGGGCAAAGTTTCTTAAGGGGGGTAGATTGAAATACCCCGTAATTAAAAATAGTGATTAATTAGGCTAATAAGTAATTTAGAAGCTTAATTAAGTGTAAATAATCATGAGGGAATAAATCCCGAAGAAAACGGATCCTTAAAATGGATTAAAAACACTAACGAACCTTAAAGTGCGTTTTTCGAGGAAACCGGGAAAACATGACTTTAAGTGGGTCAAATAGACTCGTAACAAGTTTGGTCAACTAAATAGTCATTACTCCCTCCGTCCTGAATTGACCGTCCTGTTTACTATTTGGACATGTCGTTTGACTTCAATTTTTAACATATAAGATAAATTAATTTTGAAAATTTAAATTTTGCATATGAATCCTTACATGATAAACTATATGTTACAAAAATTAGTTTTGTAAAATTATTTTATCTTATATGCTTAATATTGAAGTGGAAAAACATGCCATAAAGTAAACAGGACGGTCAATTCAGGACGGAGGGAGTAATAAATATTAATGAAGCTTTAGAACCAATAAAACCAATAAAACGAGAAAATAGTAAAAACTGTCAAAAACGGGAAGTTGTGGGGTAGAAACATAAATAACTCAAACTTATGTGTCCACTTTTGAAAATAAAAGTGTAGAGTGTGTGTGTGTGTGCTGTGTGCCAGCCGACCCCCACCTCTCTCTCTCACACACTCACTTAATTCCCCTCTTATATGCAAAACAACAAAAACAATAAAGTAAACTACTTTATCTACCTCACTCACTTACTCTCTCTCCTACCCCATTCTCTTCACTCACTCATGTACACACCCATCTCCCTCACTCTCTATTTTCTTCTTCCTCCAACCGAACAACAATGGAGAAGTGAGCAATCTCACAAAAAACTCAACTTCTCTCCTCTTGTTACTCCCTTAAACCTTCTCTAAAAATTATAAAAATTACACCATTGTCTTCCTCTCATCAAGGAGAGTATTTCCCTCTTTTCAAAATCCGAAAAGGAGCATCTTCATCTCCATGGGTGTGGAGCATTTGGAGCTTCAAGACCACTATTAGAACCACCTCCTTCTCCTTGGCATTTTGAGGTAAAAATATTCTCGAAAGCCTACCTTTTTCTAGCCTTGTGGGCAAAACGAAATTTAAAGCTAAAACCTTGTTTGCTCCTTTGTATTCTAGCCGATTTTGGCCTTGTTTGTGGAGTTAGTACCTTGTTCTTGAGCCATTCCAAGCTTCACTTACACCCTTGCAAGGTAATGAAATTTCTAAACCCTAAAACTTACATTAAAACTTAAAGAATGGTTAGGGTTAGTTTTGGTATTGAAATGTGTATGTCAATGGGTTGTAGTGTTAGAGGATTTGAATTACCAAAACCGGTGGGAAGAGAAAAGAAAGGAAGAAGGAAGAAGAAGAAAAGAAACTAGAAGAAAAACAAGGTAAATTATGCTCATCCTTTTGTAGTTTTGTAGTGCTTATGTAACAGATTTTTGTTGGGTAAAAACCTAACGGCAAGTATACCGGTCGGTTATAGCAAGTTTTCCTAGAAGTGTCCCTCCAGGTTATCGAATCCAAGGGAGGCAGCGTTTTCGTTTAATTAATATTTAAGAACAAACTAATAAAATAACTCAAGTAACAGGGGGGGTTTTGTTTGTTGAATTACTAGGTAGAGAAACAAAATGTAAATAAGAGCAAGGGTAATAAATGCAAGAGCAATAATGAGCAAAATAATGATATTTCTGAATTAATGAGAAGGGAAAATTCGGTTTACTACTCCTCCTAATTCTTCGGTTCCTTTCTCGATGTGTTTACCAAAATTTAGATTAAAATCCCAGAACTGAAATACTCCACGTCCGGTCTCCCGCTCGGTGGAATCTAATTAACAGCTAATAAATCTTAACTCTCGTTACAAATTTACTAGTTGCTAACAGCTTTAAGGATAATCCAGTTTAATGATCAGTTAATATCTTAGAGGAATTACCGTCTCTAAATTAACCGGTGTTGTTCCTGTTGTCTATTATCTACCGCAGTTCTCACTTATAAGCAGATAAACTGATAAAATCCAGTAATTGGCCAAATCACAAGATTTATAAAAACTAAATAAGGAACAACACTTTAATCTGTAAAATGGTAAATCACAAAGATAATGGAACCTTGAATTTGGATTACATAGCAAACCGAAATTTATAAAAACTACTCAGCCATGGAAATGAAAATACTGTAAAAATATGTAAACAACATTAAAGAGGAAGAGAAGAAGAAACTCTGATTTAAGACTCTTTAATGGAGTCTCGGTGTGTGACCAATGCTTTCTTCTGCTCCTTCTCCAGAAAATGGTAGAGTCTCCAGCTGCTTGTGTACTCCAATTTCTATGGATGTTTATGGTGTTTAAATGAGAATGGTGATATGAATGGAACGTGAGAAATGTGAAGTGGAGATGAATGGAGTTGTGGTATTTTTCTCTCCAAAATTGTGTGTCTTGAATGAGAGGGAGAGAGTTCTATTTATAGAACTTCTGTATGAGTACGTAGTAGGTGGTGGACAGTAATGCTGGACTTTGTGAGTGGAAAGGTGAGTGTTTTAGTGGGTGATGAGCTGAATTTAGGGAAGTGATTAGATTAGTGGAGTTCAGGATGATTGAAAGCAGCAATGGAAGGGACAAAACGAGTATGGAAGAAAGGCTGGAGAATATGGGGCGGTGGTTTAGTTTAAAGAGAATAAAAGTCTCTTTACTTCACGTTCGCGCACTACAGACGGGCGCTTTCAGCAGTCTGGTCCGGGACTTAAGTGTTGTATGAAGTCCCGGACCGTAACATTGAAATGGTCGAGAGATTGCTCTGCTTTGTGGTCCGGGACTTAAGATTTGTATAAAGTCCCGGACCATGGTGTTTTTCGGTTCGAGAGTTCTTTCATTGTGTGGTCCGGGACTTAGGTTTTGTATGAAGTCCCGACCATGTCTGAATTTGTTTCGAGAGTTGATCGACATTGTGGTCCGGGACTTATCTCCAGCATTAAGTCCCGGACCAAGCTTGATTTTAGGTCGAGGGTGAATTTCTTGACTCCATCTTAACTTGTTTGATTTGCCATGTGTTCTAACAATGATAGGCATGTGTTTCCTTGAGATTAAAAACCTGAAAAAGCACACAAAAGCCATAAAAGAAGAAAATTGCAACAAGAAACATAAAAATACTCAAAAGACGGGAATTTAGCAGTAAATAGCAAAGAATTTGGTATCAAAAGACCATGCAGAAATAGGTAAATTCCTGACTTATCAACATCCCCACACTTAATCTTTGCTTGTCCTCAAGCAATTACTGCAGTCAAAATGTACCAGAATTTCAAAAGCCGAGATTATCAGGTCAGGAGAAATGTACAAGGAAATCTAATGCTGAAAAACAGTCATAAGAGACAACGACTAGTACTGCAAGTTTTCTTAAACATTGAAGCTAGAGTGTTTGTCAAATGCATGAGACTATCATCATGACTATTTAATCCAAACTGTACTCAGGGCTTTACTTTCCATTTGCTTTCCACAATTCATTGGACGACAAGGGACAAGAAGTAATGTCATATTCCACATTACCTTTCATTGCCACATACTCATAATCAAGGAAGAATGTGCAATAAACTGTTTAGCATGAAAGAACTTTCCTTCCAATTGTTCTGAGTAAGCATTATTCATTTCATCCCCTCAGACTTTTTCTCCCCATCCTTGTAGCGGTGTTGGGCCTTCTATCCCAGATCAGATGATCTTAGGTAGATGAGTGATGAGGCACTCCATGGGCTTAATTACCGAATGGGAGAGGCCTGTTCCGGTTCAGAGTAGATTAGAGGAGTACCTTGCCTTTGTCCTTTCCTTCCATTCATTCCAAAACTTCCCAAAGCCCCAAGTTAGTTCAAACAAAAGTCACAAAATGGTCTCACCTTTTATTGAAGAAATAGATGAAATTTTAACCAAAACTGACAATCCAAGCAGTATAACCAAAGTTCTTATGACCGAAATTTCAGATTAAATCTCAAAAATTTTTGCTACTCGTACGTTATTCCCTACTAATGCATCTGTCCACCAAAGAAAATCAAGTATGTCGAGTTAAAAATTTTGTGGAGGGTCATCAAAGGTTAGTGAAGGGAGAATAAGTATTGTCAGGAGCCACAGAAAACAACCAATTAGATGTGCAACCCCCTTTACTACTTCCCCACACTTAGATAATAGCAATGTCCTCATTGCTACTAGAATATGAGTATAGTGCAAAAGAAAGAATATGACTCCCCTGAATAACCGATGAAGATGACGTCCCCACACTCAGGACAAGGAGCGGCAGACTTAAGGAGGGTTGGAAAAAAATGTTGGCAGAGTCTCCTTTGTATTCTTTCGATATCGCACACAGAAGATGGCAGTCCTGTTTGAATATCTAGAAGCAACAGACATCGCATAGCAACAACATAGGAGATTCACAACAAAGTAGTTCGAAGTAGCAGAAGTACCGAATTAACAACAACAATCCAAAAGGAAAACGAAGGTCACCAGAAGTTGCAACCTAACAAGCTAAAAGACATTAAAATATCACAAATGTCAAAGTCAGCCGAAAATCCAGAAGTGCAATAATAGATAGGTAGACTGATGTAGGAGGGAACATAAACCAACTCATGTACTACCGCCGGGGCATGCGCCAAGACTCCAACTGTGTAAATCGCTCATCATACTCACGGAATCGGGCCTCCTGACGAGCCTCGTACTCAGCCTGACGGGTCTCCTGACGAGCCGCGTACTCAGCAAACTGAGCATCCCGTCTGGCCTCATAGTCAGTCTGACGGGTCTCTAAAGCTGAGAGTCGCTCACCATACCCATCCAGACGACTCATAAAACCGTCAAAGTAGGTTGTAGCAGTCCCCCTCCAGGCTCTAAACTCATGGAGCAACTCATCATAGCCCGGGGCTGGACCAGCAGGCATCGGGAAGTCTGGGAGCTCACCACCAGCAGCAGCAGCAATAGCCTCATCAGCAGCGGCCTCAGCCTCATCAGCAACCTCAGCCTCATCAGCAGCCTCATCAACTCGGGGAGCGCATGCAGCGCGTCGGCGCTTCACCCACTGCCCGTCGATCTTCTCCCACTGAAAGAATCGCATCATCGTCATATCGAGAGTGGATCGAGGATACTGAGGCTCCTCATCAGATACATCCACCCTCTTCTCAGCAAGTAACGAGTGTAAGAGGTGTGGGAATGGAAGAGAGGCGGATTGATCGGTCTACCCGGAGCATGGATTTAAAGATAATGTGATGCATACCGGGAGGGACCCCTGCGGCGGCATAGGCGTCGTCTAGGATGTAGCGCATAAACCAGCAGTCATACATATTTAGGTCAGCGCACTCCCTGGGGCGAACATTGTACATCAGTACCCCTAAAATCAGACGCTCTCTAGGGGTTGGTAGCTTATCTCCCGTGACAACCTGCGTGTCCCGGTTATTCCTACGCTGCCGGTTTTGAACGTCGGGGTCATTGACAATCAAATTTATATAGTACTCCTTAGCCTGTCTGGTCAATAATGGCATATTTGCCTATTCTCTGTGGGAACCCGAACAGCAATAGGCAATTCCAAACAACGTCTAATGCTAGCAGGAGTCACTGAAATATTCACCCCTTTAACCACTGAATTGATAGTATCCCCATCATCATTTACACGCATTAGCATAAAACAATTTGATCAATCTCGGATAGAATCTCCCACCTCGATTCAGCAGACATGACAATCTACGTGCACTAAAAATTGGTTCCAGATCAAACTCGGCTATTAGAGTTGGGCAGACTGACCTTTCGGCTAGGATTTTCCTCTCGCGAGCATGGTACCAGTTCCTAGCGGCTTCATTGATGAAGTCGGAGTCAACTGTCTCCCGGACCCGTAGTGGAGCAGCGTCGGGTGATGGAGGAGCAGCGGTGGATATTTGGAAATGTTCGGTTTGGTTGTGTGGTGTGTGGTTTGTTAGTGCGCAGTGTTTGGAGGGTAGGAAATTGGGGCCGGTGATAGTGTGGTTGCGATGGGTTTTGGATAACAGAGTCACGAGATGGAGCAGGGCGAAGTGGGGGTTTGGACGATGTCGATTCGACAGAGGGAGGTGATGGTTTTGTAGTGGTGGTGCAATGGGAGAGGGCGGCGGAGCGGGTGCTGGCGAGTTTGAGGGTGGCAACGGGTTGTAACAGAGAGGGAGAGTGCGGTGGTGTGTGCGGGTTGGGGATTGGTGGTGCGATGACAGGTTTAATGCGACAGAGGAGGGGATTGGGGCGGTGGTCGTTGTGAATTTGGAGCGAGGTGGAGATGAGAGCGGATCGGGAATGTGGGTGGCGAAGGCGGTAGTGAGGGCGGGTTGGTGAGGCCGATGTCGAAAGCGACAGAGGGGTGAGGTGAAGATGGTAGCGCCGGTGAGAGCTGGGTGAAGGCGATGGAGGAGATTGGGGTGGTGGTGCGAGACGGAACAGGGTGGAGAGGTGGTGAGAGCGGGAGTTAGGGATTGCAGGAGTAAGGGATTGAAGAAGATGAAGTGGAGCTCGACTGTTTTGTTTTATTTTTTTCTGAGTGAGTGTTGCTCCGGGACTTAGGTTGGGCATGAAGTCCCGGACCGCTATATCAAAAGAGGTCGAGAGTTTCTGTTGCTCCAGGTCCGGGACTTAAGTTTTGTATGAAGTTCCAGACCGCTTCTATTTTTGGTTCGAGAATTGGTCGCTACTCTGGTCCGGGTCCTAAGATGTGTAACAGGCCCCGGACCACCCCTATTTTTCTGTTCGAGACTTTCCTACTCCTTTGGTCCGGACTTAAGATGTGGTTGAAGTCCCGGACCACCCTGTTTAGTCCACCGAAGGTTTTTCTCCTAGTACTCTGTTTTACTTCCTTCATCAAACCTACACTTTGACAACAAATAACCAAAGAAAAATAGCTAACACACGAAAAAAAAAACATGAATTAAAATGAAAGACAGGAAGATAAATGAAAGAAGATTGGGTTGCCTCCCAATGAGCTACCCGTCTTTTCGGTCTTTGGCTAGACCGTGTAATTGTAAGATCAGTATGGAGGGTCATGCACCGTGAGCACTGAATGGACTTCGGCGATGTCACCACTGAGATAGTGTTTCAACTGAGACCCGTTTACTTTGAAAGTCTCCCCTTCTGCATTGATTAAACCTATTGCTCCATAAGGCGAGACACTTGTTATTGTGAACGGTCCAGACCAGCGAGATTTCAACTTTCCCGGGAATAATTTCAGGCGGGAGTTGAATAGAAGCACCTTATCTCCAACGTGAAACTCACGCTTGATCAAAAGCTTGTCATGCCACCTTTTTGTCTTTTCCTTATAGATCTTAGCATTTTCATAGGCTTCCTCTCTAAATTCCTCCAAATTGCACAACTGCATCTTGCGCTTCTCACCAGCCTTTTGTAAATCAAAATTTAATGCTTTGATGGCCCAAAAAGACTTATGCTCCAATTCTACAGGTAGGTGACATGCCTTGCCATATACCCATTTGTATGGAGACATACCTAAGGGTGTTTTGAAGGCGGTGCGATATGCCCACAAAGAGTCATCTAGCTTGAGTGACCAATCGCGTCTATAAGATGTGACAGATTTCTGAAGGATCCACTTGATTTCTCTATTTGTAATCTCGGCTTGCCCATTTGTCTGTGGATGATATGGTAGGGAAACCTTGTGCCGTACGCCATACTTCTGTAGGAGAGCCTCAAACTGTTTGTTGCAGAAATGGGTACCTCCATCACTAACGATTGCTCGCGGAACACCAAAACGAGTGAATATATTCCGCTTCAAAAATTTCAGCACTACTTTTGCATCATTAGTTGGTGCTGCTATTGCTTCAGCCCATTTTGTAACGTAGTCTACTCCTACCAGATGTAGAGGTTACCTTGATGATGGAAATGGCCCATGAAATCAATGCCCCAAAGGTCGAATGGTTCAACTTCCAATATAGAATTCAAGGGCATCTCATGGCGTCTAGATAGGTTCCCCTGCTTTGGCACTGGTCACATGTGATACAAACTGATAGCAGTCTTTGTTCAAGGTCTTCCAAAAAAACCTGCTTCCAAAACTTTGCGGCTGTCCTAGCAGGACCGAAATGACCTCCTGCTTCTCTTGAGTGACAATGATCAAGGATATCTCTTATTTCAGTATCAGGAACACATCTTCGAATCATCCCATCCGCACAAACCTTGAAAAGAAATGGATCATCCCAACGGTAGTGCTTAACAGTGGAGAAGAACTTCTTCCTCTGCTGATATGTTAATGCTGGGGGTACTATCTGTTTTGCAAGATAGTTTGCAATATCTGCATACCAAGGATCTCCTGGAACCAACTTTGAACACATGCTCATCTGGGAAGAACTCGTTAATTGGTATACCATCATCATCCGCATATGTAATCCGAGATAAGTGATCAGCCACTTCATTCTGTACTCCGGGTTTATCCTTTATCTCTATATCAAACTCCTGAAGGAGTAGGATCCATCGAATCAGCCTCGGTTTTGCTTCCGCCTTTTGAATAATGTCGTAGGGCGGAGTGATCTGTATGGACTATGACTTTACTCCCAATGATGTATGATCTGAATTTGTCGCATGCAAAGACGATGGCTAACAGCTCCTTTTCTGTTGTTGCATAATTTTTTTTGCATCATTAAGTGTCTTACTTGCATAGTAGACTACCTTCAGCATTTTGTCATGTTTTTGCCCCAGAACTGCTCCCATAGCAAAATCGCTAGCGTCACACATGATCTCGAATGGTAGAGACCAATCAGGTGCAACAACAACCGGTGCAGATATTAGCTTTTCCTTGATGATGGTAAATGCCTCAAGACACTCTTTAGTGAAGTCAAATTTCACATCCTTGGCCAGCAAGTCACACAACGGCTTAGATATCTTCGAAAAATCTTTAATGAACCGTCTGTAGAAGCCCGCATGACCTAGGAAACTTCTCACATCTTTTACTGTGCTGGTGGTGGTAACTTATCGATCACTTCAACCTTAGCCCTGTCCACCTCAATACCTTTGCTAGAGATCTTGTGTCCCAGCACAATGCCCTCTTGCACCATGAAGTGGCATTTTTCCCAGTTTAGGACTAGATTGGTTTCTCTGCACCTGGCTAAGATATGATCCAAATTTTCCAAACAAGAGTCAAAAGTTAGTCCAAAAACTGAAAAATCATCCATGAATACCTCGATGCATTTTTCAATGTAGTCGGAAAATATGGCTGTCATGCAGCGCTGGAAGGTAGCTGGAGCGTTACATAAACCGAAGGGCATGCGTCGGTAAGCATAAGTGCCATATGGGCATGTGAAAGTTGTTTTCTCTTGGTCCTCTTCAGCAATAGGTATCTGAAAATACCCAGAGTAACCATCCAAGAAACAGTAATATTTATGTCCTGCAAGTCTCTCCAACATTTGATCAATGAAAGGAAGAGGGAAATGATCTTTTCTGGTTGCAGCATTCAACTTTCGATAGTCAATGCACACTCTGTGCCCTGTAATAGTTCTTGAGGAACTAACTCACCTTTATCATTGGGAATTACAGTAAATCCCCCTTTCTTGGGCACTACTTGTGTAGGGCTCACCCATTCACTATCAGAAATTGCATAAATAATACCTGCATCGAGAAGCTTAATGACTTCCTTCTTTACCACCTCCTTCATGTTTGGGTTCAATCTTCTCTGGGGTTGAACTAGTGGTTTATAGTTTTCTTCAAGAAAGATGCGGTGTGTACAAAAGTGAGGAGCTATCCCCTGGATATCAGCGATTGACCAACCTATCGCCTTCTTGTTCTTCCTAAGCACCTGCATTAGTTGTTCCTCCTGTTTATCAGTTAGTTCTGCAGAGATAAGAAACTAGAGGGTTCAATTAAGAAAACATATTTTAAATGGCTGGGGAGAGGTTTCAGCTCCAAGGATGGTGGTTCTTTGATAGAGGGAATCAACTCCTGAGCTTCCCTTTCCAGCTTTTCACATTCTATCATGGGCCTTTTCGATATCGTCCTCCTGCTGACAATTGGAATGCCACAGCAGAGACTTCCGGATCATCATGAATTCCATCTATGGATTCCACTAAGCATTTCTCTAACTCATCAATGTCAGCAGGGCTAAATACATAATCCTGCATCAGAGAGTCAATAGATTCCAAACTAAAACAAGCATGTACATCAGATGGGTGTTTTGTAACCTTTGACATGTCAAAAACAAGCTGTTCATCATGCATTCTCAATATTATCTTACCACCCTCAACATCAATGAGGGTCCTAGCTGTTCGCATGAAAGGGCGGCCAAGAATTAGGGTACTTCCTTATCTTCCTCCATATCTAGAATTACAAAATCAGCGGGAAAAACAAAAGTGCCAACAGAAACAACCAAATCTCTAACCACACCCTTTGGAAAGATAATGGATCTATCTGCTAATTGTAAGGTAATGCGAGTAGGGTTACACTCTCCTAATCCAAGCTTAAGATACATGGATAAAGGCATCAAATTAATGCTAGCTCCCAAGTCACAGAGACCCTTACCACAATCGATATTACCTATTGAGCATGGGATGATTGGTAAGCCGGGATCATCGAGCTTTGGTGGAAGGTTCTTGCTAAGCACTGCAGAAACTTTTTCTGACAATTGTACCGTCTCCTTCTCAACTAATGACCTTCTATTTGATAGTATGTCTTTCAAGAACTTCGCATAGATAGGCATCTGTGTCAAAGCATCTGAAAAGGGAATATTAATTGTTAGTTTCTTAAAAATGCTAAGGAACTTACCAAACTACTCGTCGAGGTCTCTCTTTTTCAATCAATTTGGGAATGGCACTGGGAGCTCAAGGACCGCCCGTCGTGATGGTCTAGAAGACTGCGCAGCTTCACCAGTCAGCTCACTATCTTTTGTGCACTGTTATCACTGGAGTATTTTCTGACACCGGTCCTTCAATGATCTCTACCTCTTGACTAACAACTTTGTCTTTTTCAGCTGGAGTGTTCTCAGCTTCAAGGATCGAAGGATCAAGCTGCTTACCACTCCTCAAAGTCACTGCTTTAGCGTATTCGTGAGGATTCTTCTCTGGCTGGCTAGGTAGAGCCCCTGAGGTCTATCAGAAAGTTTTTCACTTAGTTGGGCAATCTGAGTCTCAAGATGTTTGTTGAAGGCTTTCTGCTCCAAGATGAATGTCTTGTTCTCATGGTTGGTGTTCTCTTGTGTTCGAGTTTCCTATTGGTCGACAGGATAAATCTCGCATCATATCTTCCAAACCTGAACTCACACCAGCTGGCTGTTTCTGTGCCTGCTGGTTCTGCATTTGCTGATTTTGGTGAGGTCTCTGAAAATGCTGAGTGTTCTGCTGTGGAGGCCTCTGACTGTAGTTATTTCCCTGGAACCTCTGCTGCTGATATCCTTGATTGTTTTGGTTGTTGTAGAAATTCCCTTGCCTGTTTCCCAGATAGTTTACCTCTTCATTTTGCTGAGAAGTACACTGGCACATGTTGGAACTTCTACCACAATACTCACACTGTGGGAAAGAATCGGTCACAACAGCGGCACTTGACTGAGGGTTCATCATTGCACACATCTTCTCAAATTGTTTAGACATCGCTTCCATCTTGGCAGCCAGAAAAGTATTCGAATCTACTTCATAAACTCCAGCAGTTTTCTTTGGTGCAGCTTCTCCGGTTCTCGCACCTCCCCATTGATTGGATGCATTGGCAATGGTCTCCAATAATTCCTTGATTCTAGCTATTGGTAGCTCCATGAGGCTTCCTCCTGCACAAGTGTCTACCAACAAACGACTTGAATGATCCAAATCTTTGTAAAAGGACTGTAAAATTACCTCCTCTCCTAGGCCATGGTGTGGTACTCTGCGCACAATCCCTTTGAAACGCTCCCAAGCCTCAGATAATGTCTCACCAGTGAACTGCTTAAAGTTGGTAATCTCTCCTCTCATAATCAGCATCCGAGAAGGAGGGAAATATTTTGCCAAAAATGCATTTGCTAACTCCGTCCAGGTAGTGATACTGTTGGGCGTCAATGAGTTTAACCATTCTGCAGCTCTGTCTCTTAGGGAGAATGGGAAGAGAGTCAATCTAGCAACCTCTTGTGAAGCTGATGTAGAACAAGCTCCTACCAATCTCAGGAAAGTGGTGAGATGGACATTGGGATCTTCGGTGATTGTTCCGCTGAACTGAGGTGCATTCATGACCATAGTAACATAGTGTGTCTTGAACTGCCAATGCTCTCCTGCTGGTAACGCAGGAATTACTATTGGTGAGATAAGCCCTTCAACGCTTGGGCGGGTGTAATCCCTCATGTGCCTCTCCGAATTCATTCTCCATATTGGTTTCTGGGGGTTGTTTAGAATCCCTTCTTCAACAATTCCTTCTGTTGGTGAATCTTTTAGGAACACCTCCTGCTCAATTGGAGGATCCAGCACTAACCTTTTTCGAATCCTTCTTGTTACTCTGTCTATCTCTGGTTCAATTTCGAATTCAGGGTTTCCTTCAGAGAGTTTTAACCATAAACCAAATCAGATAACTGACAGTAATGCAGTTGTAAAAGAACAAATAAAATGAAACAAAATAAAAGGACAAAAACAAAACAAAATTAAATAAGATCAAAAAAAAATCAAACTAAGCAACCGTGCCTCCCCGGCAACGGCGCCATTAACTTGTTGGGTAAAAACCTAACGGCAAGTATACCGGTCGATTATAGCAAGTCTTCCTAGAAGTGTCCCTCCAGGTTATCGAATCCAAGGGAGGCAGCGTTTTAGTTTAATTAATATTTAAGAACAAACTAATAAAATAACTCAAGTAACAGGGGGGTTTTGTTTGTTGAATTACTAGGTAGAGAAACAAAATGTAAATAAGAACAAGGGTAATAAATGCAAGAGCAATATGAAAATAATGATATTTTTGAATTAATGAAAGGGAAAATTCCGGTTTACTACTCCTCCTAATTCTTCGGTTCCTTTCTCGATGTGTTTACCAAAATTTAGATTAAAATCCCAGATCTGAAATATTCCACGTTCGGTCTCCCGCTCGGTGGAATCTAATTAACAGCTAATAAATCTTAACTCTCGTTACAAATTTACTAATTGCTAACAGCTTTAAGAATAATCCAGTTTAATGATCAGTTAATATCTTAGAGGAATTACCGTCTCTAAATTAACCGGTGTTGTTCCTGTTGTCTATTATCTACCGCAGTTCTCACTTATAAGCAGATAAACTGATAAAATCCAGTAATTGGCCAAATCACAAGATTTATAAAAATAAATAAGGAACAACACTTTAATCTGTAAAATGGTAAATCACAAAGATAATGGAACCTTGAATTTGGATTACATAGCAAACCGAAATTTATAAAAACTACTCAGCCATGGAAATGAAAATACTGTAAAAATATGTAAACAACATTAAAGAGGAAGAGAAGAAGAAACTCTGATTTAAGACTCTTTAATGGAGTCTCGGTGTGTGACAATGCTTTCTTCTGCTCCTTCTCCAGAAATGGTAGAGTCTCCAGCTGCTTGTGTACTCCAGATTTCTATGGATGTTTATGGTGTTTAAATGAGAATGGTGATATGAATGGAACGTGAGAAATGTGAAGTGGAGATGAATGGAGTTGTGGTATTTTTCTCTCCAAATTGTGTGTCTTGAATGAGAGGGAGAGAGTTCTATTTATAGAACTTCTGTATGAGTACGTAGTAGGTGGTGGACAGTAATGCTGGACTTTGTGAGTGGAAAGGTGAGTGTTTTAGTGGGTGATGAGCTGAATTTAGGGAAGTGATTAGATTAGTGGAGTTCAGGATGAAAAGCAGCACATGGAAGGGACAAAACGAGTATGGAAGAAAGGATGGAGAATATGGGGCGGTGGTTTAGTTTAAAGAGAATAAAATCTCTTTACTTCACGTTCGCGCACTACAGACGGCGCTTTCAGCAGTCTGGTCCGGGACTTAAGTGTTGTATGAAGTCCCGGACCGTAACATTGAAATGGTCGAGAGATTGCTCTGCTTTGTGGTCCGGGACTTAAGATTTGTATAAAGTCCCGGACCATGGTGTTTTTCGGTTCGAGAGTTCTTTCATTGTGTGGTCCGGGACTTAGGTTTTGTATGAAGTCCCGGACCGTGTCTGAATTTGTTTCGAGAGTTGATCGACATTGTGGTCCGGGACTTATCTCCAGCATCAAGTCCCGGACCAAGCTTGATTTTAGGTCGAGGGTGAATTTCTTGACTCCATCTTAACTTGTTTGATTTGCCATGTGTTCTAACAATGATAGGAATGTGTTTCCTTGAGATTAAAAACCTGAAAAAGCACACAAAAACCATAAAAGAAGAAAATTGCAACAAGAAACATAAAAATACTCAAAAGACAGGAATTTAGCAGTAAATAGCAAAGAATTCGGTATCAAAAGACCATGCAGAAATAGGTAAATTCCTGACTTATCAATTTTAAAAGAGTAAAATTGTATTGTAAAATGGTAGTGTAGTATTAGTGTAATATGAAAGAAAAATCAAGCTATTTTGAAGCTTAAAAGACAATAAAAACTTATTGAAACCTAGATGGAATTTGATGTAGTGTGCAGGAATTTGTAAGAGTATTTAGTGTTTGGTATTTGTGTATGAGAGCTTGTATATTGGTGATTGATGAAAACAGGTGAGATGGATAGCAATGTGTGAATAAATGATGTCTTGAGAGTGTGAAAATATAGGGGAGACTATAGCAAAATTTACTTAGAAACTAGTGAACTTGTGAACTAAAAACTAGGTAAAAACATACCTTGTAACAGACTTTGATTGAGCTAGTTTGGTGGGTAGGTTAGGAGAGGTTTGTAATGCATTAGAAACTCTAGAAATGACACTAGAAGAGGTAACCATAGATGGGGAGAGTTGAAGTCAAAATCTGTAGCAAATGCAACTAAGGAAGAAAATAATGTGAGTGCTGAAATGAAATTTAGAAAACAAGTTGTGAGTTGAGATAGAGGAGAGTAATGAGTGTAGTAGATGAGTTACGGAGTGTTTTAAGGTGCCTAAGCATGTAGGGAACTTGTGGAAATGAGTAGGAAAAGATTGGGTGTGAATTGAGTAGAGTTTGAGGTTCAAAATGAGTAATTAAAATAGGTACTGGGCTGGACCGACCCTAGGACCGACCCTAGCAGGGTCGGTCAACCCGAAATCTGCAGTCTCGGAAGTTTCTGCATCCGACCGACCCAGGGGACTGACCCTGCCTGGGTCGGTCGAGTTGAAATTTTTAGTCAGAATGTTTCTGCACCGACCGACCCTGGCTGGGTCGGTCGGACTGGAATTTTCTATAATCAAAGTCTCTGCACCCGACCGACCCAGGGGACCGACCCAGGGTGGGTCGGTCGGGTCAAACAAAAATAATAATAATAATAATAATAATATAATAATAACTAATATTATATATATATATATACTCACATATTGTAACACCCCAACCACCACCGTACACTTAACAACACATTGCAGCGGAAACTCAACTCATCACATTACTTAATTCAATGGTGTTACACGCCTTACACCACCCACGTGGCTAACAAGGCTATTCATATACATTTGTATCGGTCTGATGGACTAGATTTCCCGAGCAACTACACAATACATTCCTCATTCCATTTTCAACATTTATTATATACATACATTCCCAGTACCGAGTATTTACAAAACTACTCTGCCGATAACAATTTCGGTCTTACTACGCCTATAATACTCACGCCATTTAAATGGCTACCCATGTATAAACATCTGCCCCGTCCTACTCGAACGGCTTCCAGCTCCTTGTACCTGAAATAGAAAAGGAGAGAAAGGGTGGCCCCCAAGGGGCTCAGCACCTTTGCTGGTATGGTAATCCCGCAGCCCACATGCTACCGGGCCACGCACAACTAATTGTCGTCTTAGCATGCTTGATTATATTTAAATCATGCATACAAGCCATAGACATACAACACATAACATTTTGCCTCAATGGGCTCAACCTATAACCAACACACACCACACTTAACCAACCATCCAATGATTCCTTAAACCCTAGAATGGCTCTCCTCCAAACGGAGCTACTTCCTTAACGAACGACATGTACCCATTAATCGGGTTATCCTTAAATGCCTCTTGTCACGTACTGGGATTCATTTCCATGATCCACACATTCCACATCCTACAACATAATTCATCCTACACATAACAAAACATAACAACCCTTTCTTGTCTCGACGTACACATGACAACATTGCATTCATTTAAAACATCCATATATATATATACCAAAGCATAGCAAGGTATTTTGCATATCACAACAACAATACATATCACCTCGAGAACGGTTCACATTAAGATCCTTCCACCATAGTTAGTACATACCATGAGCATAGAGATTGTTGCCAAACTCATACCAAGCTCGTTAATTACCTCATCACCATCCTGTTATTTGAACGGTTGACTTAAACCCAAGGTGTGTCGGATAGTGATCCCAAGCACACCAACAACACAGTATGCCCCTGTGGCCCGACGTGAGTCAGTAAACTAGCTTTGGATAAGCTAAGGGAAGGTTGAAACCAAATTGGAATACCACCTAAACATACACCAAGAGAGCCGAACCGGATATGATAACGACTCCCATCCATCACACGCGTGGCCGGAACAACCGGACTCCTCACCCCCCATTAGCCCTATACTCTTATAAATAAGTAGTTAGAGATCCATTATGGAGCCTACCACATCCACACACCATACGGTATCATAACCGAGTTAAGCACACAAGGGAGGTTCACACACTTGCATACAACAACAATATCCAACTAACTCATACATAGCCGTGGTTAGCACATTCCCAATGTTCGGGTCGTTAACCCCGAATACCGATCGCTCATGTGTTCCTAGATTTGGTTAGCTAAGGTTTAACACATATTTGAGGTTAATGGTATCGGAGGCCAAATTCGCCACATAAATGAATTACTATAAACTCATTACATGTTTTATCTTACAAGGTGGCAAACACTCAAGAAAACATATTGGCATACAAGCCGGTGTAATCCGGTAGGACACAGGTTGCAAGAAAACCATACCTGTCACCGGAGTCCACTTACCACGTCCACTTATGTTCCTCGAGCAATTCTCGAACAACTGATAACATTACATGTACTTTCATTAACATTGGAGTAACATGCTTGTTTAACGTCTAATGCGCCCATAGTTACCCCGTCATCCCGTTATATTTAATTTTACACTTGTGATCTTAAGTTCACAATTCTCACATCAAACCTAACATTTGTTTTCACACTTTAAGACCTTTACATGTCACCAAACAAGGCCTAAACATCATCTAAAACCATTACCATTCAATCCCCCATGATTAGAAGCCTTTAAAACAGATTTTGCAACACTTTTGACCTGGTCCGGGACTTGGTCCGGACCCAAGGTCCCGGACCACTTGTAGAATGTTCTCTCGGCCTTATTTTACCCCTTGGTCCGGGTCTTGGTCCTGGACTAAGGACCCGGACCACTTCTAACTTCACTCTCGGCTCTTTTTAAGGGGTGGTCCGGGTACCTATACAAGGGCTAGGTCCCGGACCATGTTATTAACTTGTCAAAACATCATTTTTCAACCCCTAAACCAACCTTAAACCTTACCTAATCATTCCATAAACTTTCCACATGTTTCCTACATGTTTAAACACCTTAAAACCAGCACTAAACTTTCCTAAATCATCACTAACTGGTTACTCAATTCCTTACAACAATTCCTAGCACTTATAACATTTTTCTTAGATTTCTAAGTGGTATATCATGCCTACTACCTCAACTAACCAAAGTGTTGTATCACAAACATTACCACCACTCCAAAAGCATTATTTCTCATACACACCTCCTTTGCACAATTGCTTCTAATTTCCACAAGTTTTCACTTAGACCTTCACTAGGCATTTCTTTTCCTTTGTTTACCAAATCTTGAACAAGACTTAACACTTCACATAACAATTCCTTGGTGTGTTCAAAACACCCATTTGAGTTCTAAATCCTCCAAGACAATGCCCATGGCACTTTAACACCTAAGAACACCATGATTCACCTTCTTCCACCATCTTAACACTTAACAAGTTCCTAGTACCTTCTAGGTCTTAAAATCTCATTTCATCTCATAAACTCCTTTGTTTATCAACTAAATTTTTGCCATAGCTTCTCTTGTAAACTCTCACACCCAACACTTAGGTTTTCACCTTTAGACAACCAAGAACACTTAATCACTTAATACACATTCCTTACACACAAACATATTGTTTTTCATCCTTTAACCATTCAAGACATTCATCTTTACAAGAAATGCCCTTTACACACAACTAAGCCTTTAACTACACTACATCACAATATAGCATAAACTTAAATTGCTTGGCTCTTAGGCCCTTAAATAACATTAAACTTAAACACTGAATCTCCACATTTAAATGCCTTCAACCTGCGAATACACACAACAATGCTCCCATGTCTTTTTAGTCGACCTTGTGGATAGTTTTCTAGCTCATTTGCCATTGGCTCTTTAAGTCATTTATTAAGCAAATATAGCTCAATTTCCTAGTACAATAAACCACATTATGAGAGGTCATTTACCTCTTTGTTTTCCAAGCTTTCTCACTTGTTTTCTCTTGTTTTTCTTGATTGAAAATCGGCAAGGAGCTTTTCTCACTTGTCAACCTTCTAACCAATACACATATAAGGGTAATGAGTATTAAGTTTAATACTCAAACTCATAATTAAACCCTAGGTTTACATAAGTGTCTTAAAACACTAAATTTGATGATTACCTTCGGAATTTGAAAGAGAGCTTGGTTAAGAAGCAAGATAGGACTCCTCCTAGTCCTTTGAAGTTTGAATTAAGCTAAGAAGAGAGCAAGATAAAACACCATTGTAAGGTGAATTTTCAGACATGTACCAAAATGAGAGGAAACATGGATTTTCTTTGATTTTCCTTACCTTGAAGCATAAGAGAATGACAAGGCATGGAAACATGAGCTCAAACTCCTTCAATGGTGAATCTCCTTGGCACCGAAATGGAGCTTTTGAAGATTTGAAAAGATAGGAATGTAGAGCTTACTCTAACTAAGACAACGGTAGTCTCGGAATTGAATTCGGAGCTTGGAGCCATGAGTTACAAGCATTCAAAGATGGAGAATGGCTACTTACTGTAGCAAAACGAAAATGGAGAAGGGAGGAGATGAAGAAACCGTGTGAAATGGAAGGAAAGAAGAGATGAGGTGAGAGAGTACACTTTGTTAAGATATTTATGTTATAAAGTAACTTTTCTCTTTTATTCTTTCTTCTTTTCTTTATTTGCTAGCCAAGTGTGATGACTCACACACCCAAAACCGTGGCCCCTTCATTATATAACATATATTTGGCCTTTGTTGACCAATTAAACAACTTATAACAACATATGTTACAAACTAGCTTATAAAAATCACTATTCACCTAAACAAGGCACTTAGAAGTGAAATTTTTGATTTCCCATTAATATAGCCACCCAAATGTGATACTATATAGTACACATGTTAATTAAAGAGTAATGATGGACATTTAGCCATTCAAAACTCATTTACAAGACAATTTTTCAAAAACGTGCTTTAAGACTCCTTAAAGCACATTTTGTGTTTTAACTTGTTTTCAAGCTTGGTTTTCTTTGGTAACTGATTTAATATGTTCATTAACATATTTATAAGGTATAGGTATGACCATTAGGTCTTTTACAAATTTATCCCAAGCTTAGAGCACATTTTTGCTCTTATTGACTTTAAGGTATTTATTTGTGTTTCGTTTGGTTTCATTGTCTACCAAAGTTTCCTAAGGACTTAATTAGCCTTATAAAGTCATAATTAAATATTATCCAGTCTTGGTAGGCTCTTTGGGTCCTAACCAAGTTCACTCCGAGCTTAGAGCATGTTTTTGCTCAAACCGTGTCTTAGTGTTTTATTGTGTTTTACCATGGTTTAAATGGTTCATTTATGTTTCTAAGGCACTTTTTAGCCTTTAAATACCATAGTTTAACATTTGCACAACATGCCAAGGTTTGGGGTATTTCACATATACATATGTGCATATATGTATAGGAACATCATTGTTAAGTAAGGAAGTAAACTTAAAGTAATGGAAAAGTAAATAAACAAGGTGTAAGTGTAAAGAAATTGTAAAGACCTAGTAAGTATGAGTTAGGAAACATAATAAGAGTAATCGAGTTAAGTTAATGATAGTTAGATTAATCACTTGATTGTATATATGTTATAGGACTTGATTTGTGAACACCGGAGGAAAATCGGATACAAGTACAACGGTGAACGGTATGAATTCCTCATGCCCCGTATGCTATCTTGGTTACTCTGATTTGTGTATTGTGTGATAATTGATCACCAAATAAGATAAATGCACGAATCGGAGTTATTATTCTTACTTGTGAATATGTAGTGTTGTATCTTGTTGAATATTGTCTTTAAACCATAGTTAGTATAATTCATGAAATGTATGGATGAATATGAGTGTGTGTATGTATGATGTATTGTATTGTAACCGAATGTGATTGTGATTGGACTTCTAACTGATTCCTAACAAGCTAACCAATCTAACTTAAATTGGTAATTAAATTGGAATGAGTAGAAGTCCGATATAGTTTCGGTCACGCGTGAGGATGCGGAGACACAAGAGGTTGGATCCAAGTCCTGACTCTTTAACTGGTCCGCGGCCCAAACCCCTTAAATGGGTAGCATCCCGGATTGGTGAGTCAAGTAAATCCCGGTGGTGGGACGGAGTAGTCCCCGGGCCGGAGGTCATACCGACTTAACATGAGTAAGAGTAAGTAAGTAAGAATGAGTAATAAGTATGTAAAAGTAAGTAAGTAAAGTAAGGGTAAGTAATGTGTAATGAGTAAAAGAGTAAATTGCATTCCGATTAACCCGGATGCGTAATTTGGCTAACTCTTGTGAAGGTAAGTATTGCGTGTGCTATTGAATTGTTGTTGGGGTTGTGTATTGTATTGAGCATGATTGTATGATGTATGTAAAGCATGTATGTATGAAATTAATGAACCGCATGTATAGTCAACCTTAAATAGTCGGTGTGCCCTAGCTCGCACGCGGTATATGCGGAGTTTATGCGCAGCTTTTGCTGAGCCCCTTAGGGCGATTTTTTTACTACACGCAGGTCCTCGAGACGGGTGAAGACCATGAAGAGATTTATTTTGATTTCTTTTGTCTGTAAACAATGAATTGTGAAAGGTGTACTATGTTGTACACGGCTGTAGGTTTTTGTTAGCCGGTGTACCATAGGGTACACCCTTTTGGGTATTGAAAGGATGGTAACTGGGTATAGATGAGTAGCCGGTAGAAACTCATTCTTTTGGGAAGATTGGAAAGGGATGTAATTAAATACTTTAAATACTCGGTAATCTAGCAATGTAAGTATATTATCTTTTGTATTTGGAATGTAATGTAATAGCTCGGTATACTTAGGCATCAGACCGTCACTGTAGGTAGTGTAAGCCTTGCTAGCCGTATGGGTGGTTAGCGGCGTTGTATCACCCGCCGTAGTAGTAGTAGTATTTCCGCTGCGACGTAGTAGAATTAGCAGGACGATTAGACGATAGGCACAGAATTAACGGTAGGGGTGTTACAGTTTTCTTTTCCCCCGTTGTGCTTAATGAGAGTTCCTCATCTCTTTTTCAAGTCCTTCCACTGCATCTCAAGTGTTTTGTCGGCGTTCTGATTGGTGTTGTCCCTTTCGCTTGTCTTCTCCACTGTTGTTGATTTGTCTGGCGACGTCGATTCAGGTTTGCTTTATTGTTTTGAGGGCTGCTGCTGCTGCTCTCTCTCTCTTTTATGGTTTGACGTTTTTTGATTTTGGGCTGAACTAATGGCTGAATTCAGTGACCGTTGTTCCTCTCCTGCGTTTGTTGTGGTCCTGCCTGTGCTTTCGATCTCGGGTTGGTTTCTTTTGCACTTCGAATCAAGGTAAGTGGGGGATGAAATTGGTGATTTGTGCTCACCCATGAGGGTTTGAGAATTTCGGTTGTGCTTTAGGATTTGATGAGTTTTGATATTGTCTCCTCCTTGTTCTGGTTGAGTTTAAGTGCCCAAAACCCCATGGTTCCGCCTGTCTCTGATTTGTGATGAGTGGCATAAAGTTTGGACAGATTTTGTGCTGTTTCTACGCTTTCTCACGTGTCCATTCGTCGTGTCCGAACTTCTGTCCAAACTTGTAAGTTCAGACAGGGCTCTGGCATGATGAACTTCCTTTGATTCAAACATGTCTAAACATCTGTTCGAACATGTAAGTTCGGACGAAGTGCGAGGACGAGTCTGGCGTGCGAGTTTTGGCCTGTGTCCAAACTTGCATGTCTGGACACAAGTTCGGACATCGGGTTTTCTTTGTTTTCAAACTCTTGACATGTGTCCAAACATTGACGTTCGAACGTATGTTCGGACGTTGTGTTTTTTTGTGATTTCTGCCTCTTGGCATGTGTCCAAACTTGCAAGGTCGGATGCAAGTTCTGACACGATGAATTTTTGAACTTCTGAACTCTCGGCCTATATCCGAACATGTATGTTCGGACACATATTCGGACAAGCCTCTGATTTTGCATAACTTCTTCATTTGAGCTCTGTTTTGACTTCCATTTGCGGGGTTGTTGAAATAACCGTAAAATTTGGCATAGGATTTAATTAACATATAGACGGAGTGAATACGGAGTGAATATGATATAGATAGTCAGGAATGATATTAATAGAGGCCCAGAGAAGCTATAAATCCGTCTTGTTCCCAAAATCGTCTACAACGACTTAAATTCCTTTACTATACCGATATTATATGAGTATGTGTATTTATTCATCTATTTTCCAACTCTTATAACGTTGCTGTGTATTCCTGATTTTGAAAGTCCAAATCAGATTTTACTACCAACAATAAATGAGTATTATTAAAAGTATTGTTATTATTATTATCATTAATATTTGTTACATCCAAGAATACAAGCAGAATTTTGCTTCTTCCTAAAATATCTTTCTCGTTTCTAAATCATTTTAAGTACTGAAAGTGTATTCCCACTCTTTCACGATTTCCACTCATTCTTTTCCTAGCAATTACTAGTTTCCTCTTATTTTGGATTATTAATTAAATAATATCCCTTATTTTCTAACTCATGAATCTAGATCCTTCCAACGTTTTAACGTTTCTCAATTACTCAACTTTCAAATTGTTATTGTTGTAGTAGTTATTAATTCACCTTCAAAATTATTTTGTAATGCTGATTACTAACTTTACTTATTAATTAATTGTTATAAAACCTCCTTATTATTCTATTTATCCCCTATTTAACTGCACGATCAGTATCACGATCGTCATCTCCTTCAGCGCACTGCTATCACGCTTTTCTCTTTCTTTAAGCCCCCAACCCTCTCGAATTACGTTCTTAATTTCCCCTCGCTGTTAGGCTGCTTCTCTGGTGCCGGTTTGGGTAGAAGGGCAAGGGAAATCTACTGGTAAGGTTAAATAATTGTTTCGTGGTTATTCGAATAGTTTATGATGGAATCCCTACTTGTAAATCTAGACCTCGAGTTCTCTGACGGGCGCTACTGTTGATCTAGTTGGCTGATTCCCTTGTGGTGAGCGTATCCAGGTAAATGTTGTGTTCATCACTCTCTATCTCTATGTTTTGGAAAACTAACAATGGATTGGATTTAACGTGGTTTCTGGCGTTGTTGGGAATTATTTTCCCCCGTGTGTTTGGTGCAATGGTTTTTGCGATTGGTGTGGTTAAATGTTTTGGGAGACTTTCACTGAATTATTTATTGGGTTGTTGGTACCTTTATGGTGCTCCGTGAATTGTTGGTATTTTGTACCCTGTGAATATTTATATCAATTTTGCCTGCAGACATTACTTGCAGTTAAGCTCTAATGATCTACTCCTTTGGGTCATAAGTTACCTTCTGGGGGGTGTGCACACTTAAGGACGTAGAATGAGGTGGGATTCTATTGTTGCGACCCCGATTTGGGTGTCATCCACGTATACTAATAATTTGATTCCTTGAAATTCTCCCCCGTTATGTTTTCTGGCTGGTAAATTGGAATTGGTGAAGTTGTTTACGTTTCGGTGCAAAGTGTTGTTTTATAAATATAAAGTGGATTTCAAAATGTATTTTACAAGGTGAGACAATGTTCACTCAGTTTTGCTGATTTGTGCGATCCCTTCGTGTTTTCTATTGTTGTTTTATGATCGCAGGTACTCATGGCTGAGTTGGGGGATTGGGACACGTTATCACATACCTAAGATCAACACTTCGTATGATTTTAAGTTGAGTTGTGTTTTGGAAATACATTGTTTTATAGTGTTGGAAATGTTTTGGTCATTTAGTTGGTGGTTTAAAGCCTGAGCACTCTTCGTTAGAGTGTGGCGGTAACGCCCATTTGGATTTTGCAATTCCGCTGCTACTTACTTTGGAAAGTTTAGTTGGTGTTACTCTCTTGGAAAATAACAGTTGTGGTGAAGTTTTTCGCACATTAATTAAGTAATCTTCCAATAGTGTTTGTGTGTATCGTTTGAGATACTGTTTTACTGAAATGGCTTTCCGTTTGATTGCTAAGTCGTTATGGTTATTTTGATGTTTGTTTGGTTCTATTTTAGCTTTTAAAATGCATTCCAGGACCTGTCCGAACGTCCGTCCGGACATCCATGTTCGGATAGGCCCCGAGAGTTTAAGAAGTTTTCTCTGTTTTGTCGTGTCCAAACTTCTGTCCGAGCTTCAACTTTCGGACAGCATGCGAGGACGGAGTCGACTTGCAAGTCTCGACTTATGTTCGAACATTCGGATCAACGTTCGGACGCGCGAAAAAGGGTTTTCGGACTTTTGAAACTCGACTTGTGTCCGAACTTCAAAGTCCGGACACAAGTTCGGACATCTTCGGGTTTCAGACTTTTTAACTCTCGACTTGTGTCCGAACATCAATGTCTGGACACAAGTTCGGACAAATGGTTTTTCGGGTGCAACCTTCTCGGCTTGTGTCCGAACTTCCCATGTCCGGACACAAGTTCGGCCTAAGCTTAATTTGCACTTCTAGGGCTTGTTTGGAGTCCCTTTTCAAAGCCGTTTTCACCGTTAGATTTGTAATTTAATAATCTATGTTTCAAGGCAAAAATCCAGGGTGTTACAGTTGTGTTCCCCTATTCGTGTATATATGCTGTTTATATGCATTGTTATGCACTTATGAATATTTGTTTTGGGGACCTAGTCACTTAGCTTCTGAGCCTTGGATAGTCAGGTCGGGCTGTCCCGTAGCATGATGCGCAGAAATTCTTTCTGTTTATGTTCCTTAGGGTCTCCCTTAGGATGTTTAGTGACCGACGGGTCTAATAGCTATCTCTACGGCTTCTGATGTGGGATATGCGGATCAATAGGGCATTAGTGTGTGCCCTTTTGTTGTGTCAACTGGTTGCTAGGGTCCCACCTATGATATGTTTATGAAAATTGGACTACAGTGTTTTGATGTAGAATTCTGTCTGTTTTGGGGCTGGTTGGCTCACATGCTTATTCTATTTGCGAACTATCTTATGTTCCATCTGTTTTTGTTCATCTTCTGATTTCGTATTTGAGTAAACTTCATTGAGGAAGTCTTCTGCTTACTGAGCATGTGGAAGCTCACCCCTTTATACATACATTGCAGATTGATCGCGTGAAGATTCTCTCTTCTCTCTAGAGTTTAGCTTTATGTTGCATTCTTACCTTTGGTTTTCATACTTGTATTTATGCGCTAGACGCTCTTGACATTATGTAGCCGCCCTTGCATCGGATTTACTTTCTATTCGGATGTTTGGATTCTGTTGTAAACATATGGTTTTGTTAATGCAAGTATTCCCATTTCAGATTTGAGTTCGTATCTACCTAGAGTCTTGCGTTATCAAGTAATGTATGCGCAACGTGTAACGACCTTAGAACTAGGCCGTGTTTGGGGTCGTTACATTTACAACACTCAAGACTAATATTAGAGAAAACTATTGATTCACTAGTCCAAACATAGATATTAGATACTACCATTTCACATAAAATGCTACAACATTGATACACCACGCTCTAGGCTTGATACGCCAACACTTCAACCTCATCATTGCATACACCATGAAACCAATACCATGAACCTAAGTCCAATAGCACACACTTATGTTATCTTTGATGCTCAAATCTACATGTCCGCAATGATCAAGCCCTGTTTGCAACAGACACAACATCATCATAATAACACCTCGTGTTATATTCTATTCACTTGCGTTCATAGTAAGCTCAAGTTAACAAGCAAAAGTGATCCAACACTTTTATAACCTCATTTGCTTTTCCATGGTGCGCATGACAATCAGTCAACCTTCATAATATGGCCACATACAAGAATATTATTTGATTGAGGCACCATGTAGTCCATGAGAGAGAAAAGCTCTCTCCTCTCTCTTCTTCTTCTTCTTGTTTTTAGTTTTTCCTTGTCCTTATGGTTTTTATTTAGTAGTAGTTCAACATCTAGTCTCTAGATGTTCTTTTGCTTAATAATAACTACGTTTAGTTTCTTGTCTTCTCTCCGGTTAGGAGAGTTTTTTGCTGTGCATAGGTTGTGTTTTAGTTTCTTTGTATTTCGTGGGTTTTGGGTGGGATTTGCAATCACAACTTCCATCTTCAACGATGTTACCAGAGCTGAAGCGTCTAATCTTTGCTCCGTGGAGCAGATGCCAGTCCATGAAGTCTGCGTAGCAGACGATACCATAAAAGCCGGTTATGCCGCTAGCACCAAAGGTGGTGCCGATGGCGGTAGCCATGGTGATGGTGCGTTCACACTGTCAGCATGGAGAAGAAGGCAATCCAGCACACTCTTTTTTAGCAATGACATATGTAACTTGCTGGTTAGGGAAGTTGACACATGTCCTACATGGTGTCACCTTGCATGTATCCCTTCTTATAATATAATATAATATATATCTTGCTTTTCAAAAAAAAAAAAATATAACATGGCCGCATACGAAACATACGGTACCGCACATTACACCACACTATTGACAAAGCAGTCGGTATTTCGCTTTGTAAATGATCTTTTTGTGATTTAAGTCACTCCTTAAATGATCTAATTCAATTCAGGTAAATTTAACTGCCAAACGAGGATTTAAATAAAATAGACCAAACAAATTAGGGACTATTTATACGGGGGCCCTCCTTTACCGTCAATTGATCGGGAACAAGAGAGTCTGTAATCGAGAGACTGGCCATTTAGGTTTCTACGAGATCACAATAGCGAACCGGAAGTTGAACATCAACAATCGAAATGGCGATGACTCTGTCGAAACTGAGATCTGGCCTTCAGTTGGCCCTCCGCGGCGGCAACAGCTCCAATATTCTCAAGCGTAGCTTCTCCTCAAATGCCCACCACGACGACGAATGTATCTACTCCTTTTCTCGGTTCTCTGTTATCGATTGTTTCGTTTTGTGAACCCCGCGAATCGAAGGCAACTGTTCTTTCACGGGGGTAACTGCGTTTTGCGTTCTTAATTAGTCCCAGGATTGTACCCCTACCCCAAATTATTAGGGTTTCACGATGGGTTTTTTATCTTCAGATTTGTAATTGAGCCTCTAGAGATTTTGTCGATTTTGGGAATATGCCTAGAGTTGTGCTGATTGATAACGGAGAATGTATTTCTCAATTGTATTCGCATGTCTCTATCTATTTGCAGATGAGACAGCCAAATGGGAGAAGATTACTTACGCTGGTATCGTAGGCTGTTCAGCCTTGGCGTTTTACAACCTCTCTAAGGGCCATCCCCACTACGACGAACCTCCGGTAAGCTCATCTCCAATATATTGAGTATATATCTTTATTTCTATGCTTACAGTCATTACGATGAGTCATTGTAAATCTTAACACATCTGATGATGGGGATTGAACATGTTTTCCTTAATTCAATTAGGAAGATTATGATAGAAATTTATATGTAGTTCAAAATTCTTGATTGAAGCTCATGTGAAAGTTGTTGCATTTCCTTCTACAATGTTACATTGCCTACTATTAAATATACTTCCAGGCAAAACCAGTCTTTATGAAAAAAAAATGTTTGATGGTTCATGTGGATTTTCTGCTGCTAATTTTTTCTTGTTATTTATGCTGAAAATATTCATGTATCTGGTGATGATGTTCTTGCAGGCCTACCCCTACTTGCACATTCGCAACAAGCAGTTCCCTTGGGGTATGCTTTCCGCTTTCTGATGTTGCACATATTTGCTGTTTACATTTGTAAAAATGGAAATTCTTTTTTTGTTCTTGTGGTAAATCTATATACTTTTCTGTCGCTGAAATGAAACGATTTGACTATGTTGGCTCTTACATATGCTGCATTTTGAGATAGGGAACATTTCAACTTCTGAAGGACTTGCTACTCTCCCTCAGATAGGTTCAGTGTTGCTGGGAATTTCAGCATGAACTACTTTGGCCTTAGATATATGACAGCGGTGAAACAAAAAGTTACAATTTTAGTCTCAAATTAGCCTTTTCAAGTGCTCTTTTTATTACTGTATTACTGTTTATAAGATTCCACTAATGCTCATGTTTCTTTCTCTGTACGTGGATCAGTGATTTAGTGTTGGTCCTGAAATGAATTAGAAATGGATTAGGTTTTCCCTTGAGTGAAATTTTGTTTCTTGGTTCTATTTCTAAGTGTGTATGTGAGAGCTCTTATCTTACTCTTTGGAGCTAGTTCCTACGCTATTTCTCTATGCCCTGAAAGGAACTGGGTTTGACAAAGAAAAGAAACCTGTTTTTGTCTCCATGGATTTGCATTCCACTGGTAACATGCAAGTGACTAATTGTTCCACTTCCTACTTGTGAAGATCTTGTTCATCGTATTAGAGTTTTGGATTCAGAGAAACTGCTCTTGTCCTGTGTTGTGTTTGCTTTTTTATGCTGCTATGATGTCTTAACACTCCATAGTGTTTTACTTACCCCCCCCATCTGTTCTTCATCTGATTGCATACTGGTTAGATCTTTATCCATTGCTTCAGACAGTGAAGTAGGTTCAAATCTCACTGTGTCTGTGTATCTGATTGCCTTTTTTGTAAAATGCAGGACCAGATGGGCTTTTTGAGGTAAAGCACGAGCATTAAAGCATGGTTTAGCTCGTCATCTGTAGTTGAGTTACCCTGCTGCAAGTTACGATGGGGTTGAACATTGATTTTTATCCTTTTGCATTATGATATCTCATTTACTTACCCTTCTACAGAATTGCTTGTTGCCAGTCTGCCTGGCTTTATATCGTTTCAATCCCTTGTGTCATTTGACCTTGTGTTTTTTGCAATAAAAAATTTCTTGGCCTGATTGAATGGTTTTTTTTTTATTCAAGATCATAAAAGTTGATATATACGTGTGCAAGATTGTGCGCATATGTCACGAATCACAATGCTGAAAGATTTTAATTCCTTAATGATGATGTTAATGTCCATGCTGGCCACAAATTGTCAAACAGTAAAGTCGATGTTGGCCATAAATTCCGTTTTAATCTTGAATCAAGTGGTGTAACAAAATAGATGGGGAAAATTACACGCTCCATCAATGACGTTTGGTGTAATTATACACTACCCACGTGGTTTCTTAAATTACTTTCCTCACCCATGTAACGTTGTCCGAAATTGATGAAACTTTATATAGACGATGCTAAAGTGTTATATTTTGGTTTAGTGAGAAATTTAAAGTTTTTAAAGCTTAAATGTGACATGTGGGACCTAATGAACATATCACATGTTTCATTGGGTCCCACGGGTCACATTTAAGCTTAAAAAACTTTGGATTTGACTTAATTCGAACAACGTTTAAGCATCTTTTGTGGTATCTGAAAAACTTTTTTAAAAACTGTAATATTTTGTAAATTATCCAACTTAATATACCATATGCATCTTATAGTTTTAGTCAATCTTCATCTAGACATCTCTTTTGTTTTTTCTTAGGTTTCTGTAAGATGTCATTAAGCATATTTGAAAGTTCTCTACTCCACCGAAGCGGTATGTTCTGTCAAACTGTAGGATTATTTGTTAGGATTAACTTCTTTCCTCTTTTTTTGATAAGTGGTTGAAATTTCAGCATAAGAGCGATACTAAGGCTCTAAAGGTATATTATGAACCTAAGACCTATGGTTCTACGATATCACCCCACTACCGACCAAGTCATTGGGGCTTGACATTAACTTCTTTCCTCTGTTTTTCTCTTTTGAAATGGAGCTCTACAACTTATTTGTTTGGCACTGATTCCTCTCTCACGTGGAGACAATGGTGTTTTTGATGCTGAAACTTCTCCTGCTGCTCATTTCTCGCATGTGGATGCACCCTTTATTTCCCCATGTTTTATGGATCGATGATAAATCTGTTTTGCATGCTCGGCTTCACAACGAAAGGGAGGAGGCTTATTCAAGTGGTGTTGTTGGGTGAAGAGGGGGTGGATAATCGTGATAGTTCATTCCTACTAATTTTAAATCTGTCATGAACACTAGGCTTCTTATGTTTGAGGAGTATCCCGACGACACTTTGATGTTGTAAAGGGTACTGCATAGACTTTTTTTTCTCTTCTTTAGACAGAGTGCGACAGGCAGGAGGCAAGAATGTGCGTTTTCCACATTTTTGCGGGTCAAGCTCTGTGCGTATGCCCAACTCAATTAAACCTTTCCTCCCTTTCAAATGATCATTTGTCTTTCCTTTTATGTTCAATAGGGTGATACTTTTGTCCACGTTCTTCTCGACATGCATCCCATCAATACAATGTCTAACCAGCATCTCTCCAGATGCTGCCAGTACTGAAATTCCCAAAATATTGATTTCTTTTTCTAGACATTTTTTTCAGCATTTTTGGTAGGCGGCCCGAAGTTGTTAACAATATTATCCACCTTCTTGAAATTTTTTTACATGTCAAAGGCTGGCGCGCCACGCTGTGATTAGTTTTATCGTCAAACTCTTTCGCCATCTTTTGGTAATTATGACCTTTTGGAAGGAATTTTCGGTGACCCATGTACACGTTGTTTCCACTATGTTTCAAGCGGATGCTACAAGTGTTCTCACCACAACTCGGACGCGCCGCCCCCTTGATAGAATAACCTAAAAGATTACCATAGGCGGGGAAGTCATTGATTATTGTGCAGTACTACATAGCACACAAATGGATGTCCTCTTTGCTGAATGAGCCATAAATCGCATCCCCTTTATTCCACAAGAGTTGTAGATCCTCTATCAAAGGTTGTAGGAATACATCAATTTTGTTGCCCGGTTGCTTCGGACCCGATATTAACAGAGACAACAAGATGTGTCTTGGTTTCATACATAACCAAGACGGTAGATTATAAATAACCAAAAGCACAGGCTAGATACTGTGTATGCTACTCAATACCGTAAGGGTTCATCCCATCCATGCACAAGCCTAGCCTTAGGTTTCTCAGTTCGTTACCAAAGTCAGGAATATTTATGTCTATGTTTCTCCGCTGTGGTGCATCAGCGGCATGTCTCAATCTGCCATCCTTCTTCCTTTGAGTTGAATGCCACCTAAGACTCTATGGGTCTTTCTTAACTGAGAACAAACGCCTGAACCTTGGAATGATGGACAAGTACCACAGTACCTTAGCCGGTGAACTTTTCTTACTACCGCTGATGTCAGTTTGTTGTTTATTCAGATAGCGTGACTCTCCACATGCTGAACAACTTTCAGTATATTCATCCAATTTCCAAAACAACATGCAACCATTTGGACAAGCATGAATTTTCTGGTACTTCATACCCATTGGGCACATCAGTTTGTTGGTTGAGTACGTAGTCGTTGGTAAAACGTTGTCCACCAGAAGAATGTTTTTCAATAGTTCCATGAAGGCAGTGAAACTTACGTCGCTTCAGCCATATTTCGCTTTCAAGTTGAATAGCTTTAGGACGACACTCAGCTTGCTTAATTTTATAGGGTCACACCCAGGATACAGTGGTGTTTTGGATGAATCCAACAAATTTTCATACTTGTCTGGCGAGTTAGAGTGATGTCGTTCCACATCTTTGAGCATTGTCTCAATGTCATCGTCAAAGAAATCTGGCTCAATGTCAACTGTAGCGTCTTCCAGATCACCCGCAACAGTATCATCTCCAAGTTCTGTTTATGTGTTTGTCTGACCATTATCTCCTATGTCGGGCTTAATAACATCAACCACGCTCTGACCATGCCATCGGATTATGTCTTGGTAATCCTTTGTAAAATCGCGGCAGATCAGATGTTCCTTAACTGTTTCAACCCCGCGATATCTCAGATTGTTTTGGCAGTCGATACACGGACAAAATTTGTATCCCTTGTCTGAAGGTTTCAAATTGTTCGCCAACACCGTGCATAACTTATCGACTCTCTCTAAAAACTTGTCATCCAACTTGCCGTTGTAAATCCATGAACGTTCCATCTCCTTCTAGCTATATATGTGAACACAACCATTTCATACCATCACCCGTGACTAAGTCTTTAAAATTTTATATCTTATCAACCTAAATCCATCCATAAGTATTAAATCCCACCGGTAAATGTGTTTTTTATTAATTTATTGAAAATTTTGGTAGCATCTCCCTACAGCTCTTCAAATGCACATATTATGATATTAATCAATAATATATGCACCTGGAGAACAATAAAGAGATACTGCTGAAATAATCAATAAAATACATATTAAATACACATTCACACCCTAGGTGTGAGATTTAACAATCATGGACAGTCCCGACGGGGACTGCCCGAGATATACCTCTATTAGGTATATCTTGGGCGGATAACGATGTTCAATAGTTTTTCAAATACTAAATTTGGTAAATATTGTAAATCTTACCTGATCTAGTAGACGATTAGCCGATGCTGAGACAATTGAGGTCGGAAGCCAAAATAATGTTGTAGTCCTGATGCATAAACAAAGAAACAACAACATTAGAATTCATCAACAAAATTAAAGTTAAACTGCTTGCTAAACCGTGGCGAAAATTCGACAGCATCTCCCCTAATTTTCTAACATTTCCAAATCACTTTTATCAACATAAAATTCACACCATCAGAAAATCCCCGTGACATATACAAGATGTAAATAATACTTATAAACAAGATACTAAAAAAATAATTAACTAAATCAAAATTACTTATAAACTAATTTTATATTTTAAAACTAGACTACTATGTTATTGTGTGAAACTAAATGCTAAGAATAACTAAATCAAATTTACTCTTCAAAACAATAAACAAAGAAATATAACTATAGCATTTGATAGTTTGGTTTGCAAAATTACGGTTAGTAAGCAGCGTACAACAACAAATCAAAAATTGACAATGTTTCGGGAATCAGCCCACAAAACAGGTTCCAACTATGAATTTGGGCACAAATATATGAACAGGGTTAGAACTTTTGCTATTACATTTTCAGAAATCGACATGCATATACGAATATTCAGAAATCGCATACCAAGTTAGAGACAGTCGACAGCGACGTTGATGACCAGTGGTGGCGAGTGGGCGGTGAACGCGGCGATGGGCGTTACTAAGGTGGCGGGAGCGACAACAGCGATGGGCGTTACTGAGGTGGTGGGAGCGAGGAGGTAATTTCATCAAGGAAGTAGCACGAGAGAGAAGTGTTAGAGGTTACTGCAAGTGTGAAAAGTAAACGGGCAAATTTTCAGATTAAAAGGACTTTAGATTACGGTTCAGTAGAAAACCGTAATCTAGAGTCCAACGAAATAAAGAATAGAGCGCAAACAAAATTGGCATATGCTGGGTTTTGAAATCAAGATCGATGGTATTAACTCATGTTTATTAGTAGATTTCATTTATCTTTCTGATATATTTAAGTTACAATAAGCTGGTAAAACGACGTCATTAACTGTCATTTAGATTACGTGCGTCTAAAGCGGTGTCGAAAAATTAAATAGTGCGGGAAATATTTGGCGTCAGGTTTGATGTCATTGACCATCAGTGGACGGGGACTTTAGATCACGGTTATCAATAAACCGTAATGTAAAGTCCGTTGACCGTCAAAGCGTACGTTAGAGAGGGACTTTAGATTACGGTTTACTGATAACTGTGATCTAAAGTCCATTGTAAAAAACGCGCGCCTACCACCGACCCATTTTTCTTATGGTTATTTCTAAAAACGTAATTAATTAATTCCGGCCCTCCTATTAGTCACGGTTTATGTTAAGCCGTGAATAATTAACCATCATTTAAGGCTTCCGTTCCACCAGTGAGGCTTATTACAAGTGGATTTGACTTAAATGTATTACAAGTCAAAATGTACAGGTGAAAAGATATTGGAAATCAAAATAATAAATAAAATTTTAAAACATTAAAACTGGTTAGCGTTGGATTTTCCGTCGCCAACCTGTTAATAAGGAAATTGCTAATTCCGTCACCAATTTAGCAACGACAATGTTCCGTCTCCAATCCGTCGTAACCTAAAATATTAGCGACGGACAGATCCATCGCTAATTCGTCACTAAGTGGTGACGGACGACTTCGTGCGATGCAAATTTGGATTAGCGAAGAAGCGTTTAGCGACTGACAAGTCTCGTCGCTAATCCGTCGCTAAACAGATGTAGTGATAGATTAGACACGGATTTGTCCATCTTTAAAATGTTGTTTTTTAGTAGTGTTCTATGGCATAAAGAACTACAACCATTGGATTGTGTGTCAAAGATGCAGAGAATACGATGAGCGTCCTTCCTGTCCAGTTACAATGTCTGAATTGTAGGCTCTCATGGTGAACTTTAACTTTTGTGTCAAGCCGAACCCCACCAAAGACACCGACCAATGAATTGTGTGCCAAGAATGTGGAGGAGCCCACGAGAGTGCTTATTATCCGGGGATCACATCAAAGGTTAACCCCCCCCCCCCAGTATAAAGGAGCTCTAGTCAATGATACACGCCCTTAAGATGAACCAGTAAGCTCAATTAGCTCAAATGGAGCAACCTCCTGAAAGGGAAATGGTTCATGACGTGTAGCAACCGAATGAGAAAATACTCCTCTAACATGGACCCATTTATTGCAGCATTCAACTATCAGAAAAATCAAATAATTCAATACCTTGATCGCAAAACGGTGCATAAGGAGGAGCAACCTACTGAGGACTTAAGTTCCTCTCCCCCTCTTGTAACACCCCATCTCAATCCAAATGTGGTCTCGCAACTTAACAACATATATATATATATATACATGTCACAGCGGAATTCATTACACTCCAGGACCTGCCACGGTCTGATTGACAGAATATACCGAACATTAGTACATACAAATCTTAACCAATACATATCCTTCTTACAATCCCTCACAACCTATACATCTTACTAACTCAAATTGCCATACGAGTATATATGCATAACTCGTAGGCCACACTTAACCCGTAACGCTTGTACCCCATCTTACTCTCGTGACGGCCGCCTCCTGACGTTCACCTGTGTAGTAAAAACAGCCCCCAAAGGGGGTCAGCATGAATGCTGGTACGATCCTCTCATGACCCCCAAGCTAACGTGGCTACGACGACTAATTGTCGATAGCATGGAGGTTGATTAGATGCACAACATAATAGAAAGTGCAATAAACAACAAACCAATTATGAACAATCAAAGTTCAAACACAATGAACGTCTTAAATGTGTTCCCTTAATTAGTGAGTCAATTATTTCACTCCTTAAGTTACGCTCCCTTTTAATCTTAGTCCATCCTTATCTTACCTCAATCTTAGTCTTAGAAAACAACCATCCTTTAAAAAGGAATGGAAGTAGCCGATCTCAGTCTTATAATACAAACCATCCTTAAAATAGGGGGTTGCAACTTATCTCAACCTTACCTTATATATGCCAACCGTTCTCTCATTGGGAACTGGTTAACCCTTAGTTCGTTGTTTATTTTTGTAGGGCTTGGTTAACCCTAGCCAGCAGCAGGACACTTACCGGCAATAAACAACATTCTTAAATTGTTGGGGATGTAGGCTAGATCCCCCCACGCCATCTTAATGCCACCTACCTTGGACTGGATGTCCAATGTAGCTGAGCCGGTCAACCGACCCTAGGCTACAAGTCCGAAGACAAGTCCTTAAGCGGAAGTCGGATCTGCTTTAGATACCGACCCCCTTTCCTTAGCATGCATGACGAGAGTCAGTCCCGGGTTCCTCACTCCCCCCAAGTACCAGTTAGTAGAAGTCTTAAGACAATGTTTGTTGGTTAAACCTCTTTCGGTTACTAACAAACTAATATTAGGGAGTGTTCCTTAGTCTCATACAATTCCTTACTAAACGTTAGTTAGTAGGTTCTCACGGTAAGTTGTGTTAGTTTTCAAACATCACACAACAATACAATAAACATAATGTTCCGGTTGCATGCTTAATCTTGTTTAGTGAGCACACAAAAACAAATAGCACACAAGCCGAGGGACACCTCGTTAGCAAGCAGGTCACAAGAAGAACTGTACCGTTCACCGTTGGTCGTTCGGTTGCTTACTCTCCTCTGGAGTCCAAATTCTCAAACCCTAAAACATTCATTAAATTTTAGGTTGTTAATTACTTTTCCAATAAAGCTAACTTACTTAACTCACTTAGTCACTAATGATCCCCATCTAACACCACTTAAGTTCTTATAAACTTAATCTTAAGTGAATCACTTCTCCTCATACCTTATACTTATTCACCCACTTAATTATCATTGTTACCCACCAAACATGTCTTAAACAACCTTATTTATCATTACATATCAATCCCCACCATTAGATATCATTTCCTAACCTTAAACAAAGTTTTTGGTCAAAACAGCACCGCGTCCGAACTTGTGTCCGAGCTTACCAAGTTCGGACGCAAGTCGAGACTCAAAAGGGTGCAACCAGACGTGTGTCCGAACATGTGTCCGAACTTCCCTAAGTTCGGACATAGGTCGAGGAAAAATCAAAGGAAGAATTTCAAGTGTCCGAACTTTGAAGGCCGGACAGAAGTCCGGACACTGGTCGAGACTCAGAAAATTAAATCGCAACAGGGCATGTCTGAGCTTCCAAATTCGGACGGAAGTTCGGAAAGGCCAGAATACTCATCTTCTATACCCTTAAAACACTTATCTCCTTTCTTGCAAAAATGCTCAACTCTTCCACAAGTGTCTCATTATGTCTTAATACCATATAGGCACTTAAACTCACCTTAGAACATCCTCTAAAACCTCCTTAACCATTTTCTCCATCCTTACAAGAATTCCTAACACTTGTTACTTATTTCCTTATTTTTCCAACATGTAATTTTTGTCTAAAACTCTAACTATCCAAAGTGTTTCCTTCCCAATCAATATAACTCCCTAAGCATTATTGCATCCCCTCTTTGCTTGCTAAACCTTCCAAGGTTATCTTGCATGTCCATGCACAATTCCTTTCTTTTCCTTTTGCTACTCATCAACCTAAACTCATGAACTTACCTATGCATTTCTCCCCATCTTCTTAGCACCTTAACCTTGTTCTTCTTTACCTTGACTATCCTACATCCTCCTTAGACATTTCCATCTCCTTTTACTCAACTTACTCACCATTCTCATGATCACACGCTCTTTTACATTCCTAGTCATTTTTCTTGACATTTGACTACATTCTCCTTCAATTTTCACCTCCATCACCCATGTCCACTCATTACCATCCAGCTATGACCTTATTAATCCACTACTAGCATCTTCACCACTTACACAAGACATCAAAACTTCTCATCGTTATATTCCCTAGTTCATACCTAAAACATCTTAAAACATTGTACACCATTTCCTCCAAATTTTTTACACAAGTCTTACCATCCCTCATACCATGACTTTGGTGTGTTCATTACACTCATCTAAACTCTAATTTCCTCATAGACAATTCTAGGTCATTCTAAACCTCCAGAACTCCTTAGTTAACTCATTTCCACTCAATTCCTCAGAATGATCCCTAGTGAATCCTAGGGCATATTAACTCACCACCTCCACTTAAACTCTTTGTTTTCTACTCAAATTTCGCCATAGCTTCTCTAGTATTTTATCATGCCCAAATGCATTGTTTTCCTCATTTAACCATCTCACACACATCAAGTTCTTTCTCATCTTATTTTCTCACCCAATTCGGCTCATTCATAATAAACTCAATATTGTGCAATAATCTTAAATTGCATAGCACTAAGGCTCTTAAATAACATGGCTCTTAGGCCCTTAAATGACTTAAACTTAAACACTGAATTTCCCACATATAAAAGCTTTCAACCTGCGAATACACCCATCAATCTCATAGTAGTTATAATGCTCTTAAAATCCATCTTAGACTTATATTACTAACTCATTCCCATTGGCTCCTTAGTCACAAGTTCATAGGCTTGTTTAAGTTCTTTTTCCTAGGTTATGTAACCCATTACTTAATGTAAGCTTTAAGCTACATTAGTACTTATCTAAATACCACCCCTTAAACCTTAAACCACCATTAGGTAAGCATTTTACCTTATTTTTCCAAGCTTATCTTAACTTCCTCCTTAGACCTTCTTCTTGAATGAATCTCGGCCACCCATTAAATTTCCTTTGCCAATGTTCTAATCAATATTCAATGACTCACATGAGTGCTAAACAATACACTAACCTTAAGGAATGAAAACCTAGGTTAAAAATGTGTTCTAAGGTATAAAAGTGGATGATTACCTTTGAAGTCTCAAAGTAGACTTGGGCATTGAATGAAATAGGACCTCCACTAGTCCTTGGTGAATAAAACAAGCTAGAATAAGGCATAAAAACAAAGCCCCATGAGTAGTAATTTTCGGCCATGTAGAAGAAGTGGTGGAAACATGGTTTTTCTTACATTTTCATTACCTTGAACGAATGGAGAACCAAATGGGCTCTTCAAACTTGATTTTCCTCCATCAATGGAGTTTTCTCATGGCACCAAACTTGAGCTTTGGAGGATTTGAAAAGATAGGAATGAAGGCCTTGATCTAACTAAGAGAAATCTATGCTTACTTTTCAATTTGGAGCAAAGATGAACATTTGGTGAGCAATTGAAGGTGGAGGCACCATGGATGGAGCTCTCTCGGTTTTGGAGCAGGAGAGAGAAGAAGAAACCGTGGGTGAATGTGGGAAATGAAGAAGAGAGGAGAGATGTAGGCTATTAAAGGATATTTTGCTTTATAAAAGCAAATAGTAACTTTTACCTTTTTTCCTCTTCTTTTCCTTTAATTGCTTAGTCATGTGGTGACTCCCCACATCAAAAACCGGCCCCCTCTTATAATTGGAGATATTTATGGTCTTGTTTGACCATTTAATTTGACTTAGCTGACTAAGGACTAAACTAGGCACTATTTGGCACTATTCACAAATTAGAGCACAAATTTGTGAAAATTTTGGTTTCCCATTGATTTAGACTTCCTAATGTGATACTAATTAGCACAAATGTTGATTAAGATATAATCATAGGCATTTAGCCACTCAAAACACATTTCTAAGACAATTTCTCAAAAAGGTGCTTTAAGGAGTCTTAAAGCACATTTTGTGTTTAAGCTTGTTTTTGAGCTTGGTTTTCTTTGGTAATTGATTGAACATGTCCATTAGCATGTTACTAAAGTCTCATAATGGTATTTGGGTGCTAATCAAAGTCACTCCAAGCTTAGAGCACGTTTTTGCCCAAATTGCCCTTAAGGCATTTTCTTGTATTTTCCTTGGTTTAAATTGTCTACCAATCTTTCTAAGGCATATTTTAGCCTTACCACATCATAAATTGATGCTTACTTAGAATACTTAGGTTTGGGGTATTTCAATCTACCCCCCTTAAAAGGACTTTGTCCCCAAAGTTCTCATCTCATATCTTATTAGAACACATGTCTTAACTCATTCCATAGATCACATAGATCATACTTATGTATACTTAAACTCATTGGATCATTAGATCCACCATATGCTTATACTTAAATATCACACAACATGCTTAAGCATGTATAACACTCAAAATTCTCTTTGTTCCTCTTGATGATTAAAACATTCACATAATTTCCACCGTATTCTCCCATGTCACCGGTCCGTAGACAATGGCTCATTCGTCCTCGTCACCATGGGCCAGAATACAAAACAACTCTGCTCTCCCTATGTCACCGGTCCGAAGACAAAGGCTCGTGTGTCCTCGACTTCATGGGCGAGACTCAGTAAAAGGTAATCCTTTTTACGAGGTCATGTGAGGAATAATTCCTCTAATTAAAAATACAATCAACTCCAATTTCATTTTATCCTAATGCCTCTATCCTTATTGTGATTTAATTGTGACCACTGGTAGGGAGTTTCAGGACTCATCCAACCCTGATGTGATCAGCATCAGTGTAGAACTATCCTTCCACCCCAATTTGTGTTCGGTTTCCCTTGATCCCTAGAAAATCAAGTTCCACCTCCCACGTCATTTTCAAACATCCAAATAATTCACTCATGTCCAATTTTCTATCTTTTTAGTTCTTCTAATCATAATAAATACATCTCCAAAGTGTGGACTCAGTCCATCAAACATTCCCGATTCATCTCTTAGTAATTACCTCAAGACTTAAATTCCTACTAAGTTCTATAACCGTCTCATACTAATTCTCACCATCTTATATCCCATAGCATTACTATCTTCTTCCTTATATTCATATCGAACAGTATCCCATAGTGTTATCTTATTCTTATCTCACACATAGTCTCATATCGACTCATACCTCATATATTCCTTATTTCTTAAGTCTCCTTAGTCCTCTTCCTTAATTCTCTTAACTTGTACTCGCACCGGAGTTAACAAGATAGGTACTTAATATGTATGGTATTCACATCTTCTGTGCGCAATAACCATATTTTATCTCAAAATGTTTATGTAAAACATATTCTCAAATTATTTTATGCTATGCACACCGTAGTTTATGTACTCAGTACACAAACATACGCTAAGCGGTTTTCGCTCTACCCCCCTTAAAATGGATTACGCCCACGTAATCAACATTATATCATCCTTGAACATAAGTTCAAGATGTCTAATTCTCACCAAGCATTCAAGCTTCCATGTCATCTATCTCACTTATAATTGGATCAGAGGGTCATACTATGTTAATGGCTTAATCTCTGTATCGAGGATTCCTAACGGTACTTATACCATTTTCTTAACTTAGTTTGGTCTAATCTCAAAGGTACTGGTCTGCTAGCTTCAGTTGCGCGACTCTGATAATCTTAGGCTTAACTGCCTTTCTAATCGTTCATAGTATTGTATATCCTTCTGCCTCCTTACAGTTTAGGAATATTGGTCTCTCAGTGGACACGTGTTATCTTAATATATACACGGCCTTGATGAGTTGTAGCTCGTCTATCCAGTCTCCCTGGAGGTCTAATGTTTGTATTCTTAGTGTTTCCTTAAGTATCTAAATCGTTCTTTCCATCTGACCTTTGGTCTGAGGATGATTCTTAATCTGAAACTGCTGTTTAATGCTTAGTGCGCTGTATAGTTTATCCTTAACTTCTTAAGACATGTCCTATGTCTATACTTACCATCCGTGCTTCCCGCACTTCATAGTCCTTAATTATTTGTTCTCTGATTCCTTGTGTTGTTGGTTCAACTGAATTCTTCTCTTCCTTCGACTGTTGTGGTAGTAGCTGCTCTTGTCTGATCTTGCGTCGTTGTCCGTGGTACGGAGTCGACTACTTCCCGTGTTCCTTACACCACTCGTCTACATGCATGGGGTACCTTACTGGTACATTACTACTTACTTGACTAACTCATAAATGAGTCTGTCAGGCCTGCAAGCCCCTGTGGGGTGTAGTCGTCCCACATCTCGTTTTAGTAAACTCGTAGTGTCCGTCACACGTTTAGCTATTGCTAATTATGAAGTATTCTGTTGTCGATCTCCTCTTTCATCGTTCCATAATAACACTTATTGTTCTTCTTGAAGTTAATCAAGGGAAATCCATTTACTACGTTCTTGGGTATGGTATGCTCTAGCTCCTTTATGTTTTCCGTATTGATTCGGTCTCTTAGTAACTAAGGTCTCTTCCCATAGCCTCTTATCTTCTTTCTCATATTTATTCTACTAGGAATGCACTTCCAGTTCCTTAAGGAATGGGTCGTGCTTCCGTGAAATCTTACCTAACCAGGTCCAGACTACTGACATCAATGCACAGTTCATCTACCATCTTATTTCCTTACTTATATTGGTCTTAACTCATAAATCTAATTGCCTCATGTCAATATTTGACGGCTCATACATAACGGTCGCTTTACCGCGCACCATGACTTAATCCCCTTATATAAATATTGTACTCACGACCACTACTACCGTGGTAGTTGGCCTTTACCATGTTGCCCGTTGATGGCGCAACTACTTACTCATTTACTCTAACATCTTATCTTATATTCAATTCCTTCCTGGTGTAAACACGCTAGGGGTTCTCTCATTTCGGTGTATGGCGGTTGCCGTATCGTGTTGTAAAATGGTCATGTCTTAATATGAAGGTGTTCTACTTCAATCTCATGTTCATAAGTAGGCTAATTTTTCTCACATTCTTTCATCCTTTATGATGTTATTTACCATGTAATCTAACCGGATACTGAAGAAGTCATCCGTTGAATCCCAAGCTCTTCTGAGCGTTGGTCACTTGACGTGCCATTCTGTGCACTCACCATGTTTATCTCTATCGAATACTGATTCTTAAATCCTGGGTGTTGGATATGAGGTCTATCTCTGCAGCCTTCCTTATTACTCAAGTGTATCTGGTACGTTCTAAGGTAATCTCAAGGTTTATAGTTTTCATTCTCTAACGAAAGTGTATTACATCTCTAATAAGTGAAAGCCCTTTTGAGGGGTTTATTCCCACTCATGGCCTCACAACAAGGAGAGGTATCCCCACCCTAAAAGGCATGGTTCGTTCTCCGCCCCTGCTAATGTACTATCTCATTATTCTCATTGGTGCCTTTTGCTGCAATATTTTCCACAATCTAAGTTATAGGTTTGGTAACCGTTCATATCTACGAGTTGTAGTCCTTCGTGGCTTAAATAAGCTCTCTTACAACTTACTGCGCCTCGGGCTCTGATGTGGTTAACATCCTTGGCTCGTAGGCTCTTAGTGCTTAATGCCTCAGTTCATTACTTGTACTCTTACTCATCTGTAGGTCATCCTTATAGGTTTTGTTCCTTTGAACACTATCCACCGTTAGGTTACATATTAATGTAGTAACAGGTCTCATGGCAAGTTGCTGCATTCTGATTCCCTCTACGAAAGTTTGTTCAGGTGATCTGAGGTTACTTAGTGCCCTTATTGTCGTCTTACTAGACTTATGTTAAGGTTAAGTTCGTATTAGGCGCTTGCCTTACGGTGTCCAAGTTGGATATCATCTTATCATCTTATACATCCATCTCAACGCTTCGTTCAACTTCTGTAACACCCCATCCAAAGCCAATCGTGGTTATCGCAAAACTGAACCTTAATTGAATCGTCGTAGCAGAAATAACACACCTGGACCTTGCCACGGTCTGATCATTAGAGTATACGGGCCTTAACAATTACAAAACTTATCCAAAATACATAACCAACCCAAAACCTTACCATCCATAATACCAACAACCATCCGAGTACAAGTAACTAGTCATAATCACAACCTTACATCAGTTTAAATATAAACAGACGGGTGCACAAGCGCAACCCGTACTCAAAAAAATCCCCATCCTAAGTCTAACCGCTCCTACTCTCGTGGTGCGTCCTCATGGGTCTCTTACCTGCAAGTGTAAAACAGCCCCCAAAGGGGGTCAGCACGAATGCTGGTACACCCTCTCATGGCCCCCAAGCTAACGGGACTACGACGACTAATTGTCGATAGCATGGAAATTGATTACATACACAAGCATGATATGAAGTGCAATAACAATAATCCACAGATGAACGCATAGTTCACAACAATGAACGACTCAAGCGTCCCCTTATCAAGTGGGTTAGTAACCCCCTCCTCAGTCCTGATTTCCTTATCTCAGTTCCTTACCTTACCTTAATCTTAATCTCAGTATACAAACCGTTCCTGGAAGGGAATGGTTGTAGCTTAATTCGAACCTGGATTTAGGTGATCCCACCGCACCATCTTAATGCCACCTACTCTGGACGGGAGTCCAGCGTAGCTGGGCCGCAACCGGCCCTAGGCTACAAGTCCGAAGACAAGGCCTTAAGCGAGGGCAGATCTGATTCAGATCTGTCCCCCTTTCCTTAGCATGCATGCCCGGAGTTCGGTCCCGGTTTCCTCACTCAAGTTCCAGTTTGTAGAAATCTTAATCACCATGTGCTAGCTAAGCCTTAACGGCATTAACCAACAACACCACAAACTTAACTCTTATTCTTAACTCAGTAAGTACTAACTTGGTTAGTAACAATCTCAAATCTCGCGGGTTAGTGCAAAGATAACACATACACAACGAGAATAAATATAACCGGTTTGCATGATTTATCTTGTTTTAGTCATAGCAATTAAACAGATATCACACAAGCCGAGGGACACCTCGTTAGCAAGCAGGTCACAAGAAAGATTGTACCGTTCACCGTCGATCGTCGTTTCTTTAACCTTCTCCGGGGTCCCAATTCACAAACCTAAAACATTGATTCATTTTTCGGCCATTAGTTATTTGCACCTCACTTAACTCACTTAATCCCTAAAGATTCCCGATGAATATCCTCTTAAGTCCTTACCACTTACCCTTTTAAACTTAATCTTTTTAAAACATTAAGGTTCTTACTTAACTTAACTTAATCCCGTAGGTTCTTAGGGTCCTAATCATTACTACCCTACCAATGGCATACCTTATTACCAATTACCATCCTTAGAATTCAATTTTTTTTTATTTTTAGGCTCGACCGAACTTCCGACCGACCTTACCCAGGTCGGTCCATTCTAGAACACATTACCGTTTGAAAATTCTATCCCGACCGACCTTGCAAGTCCGGTCCCCAAGGTCGGTCCATTCCCGAGAGTTTCCCTGAGGGAAATTTGAGCTCGACCGAACTTGTCAGTCCGTTCCTATGTTCGGTCGATTCCAGAGACTTATTACCGTACAAAATTCTAGGCATGACCGACCTTGCAAGTCCGGCCCAAGGTCGGTCCATTCCAGAGACTTAATTCCTTCACAAAATACAAGCCTGACCGAACTTGTAAGTCTGGTCCTATGTTTCGGTCGATTCCAGAAACTTCCTCCTGGCAGTGTAAACTGAGCTCGACCGACCTGCAGGTCCGGTCCCTAAGGTCGGTCGGCTCCAGAACCTTGTTTATAAATTCTCTTTTAACCCCAAACTTCTCCTCATATATCCTAATATGTTATAACCTCATTTGGGCACCTCAAATACACCTTAAGCCAACCACTAAACACTTTAAATCACTCACCAACATCCCTTTAATCATTATGCATTTTTCCTTGTAACTATGCCAACACTTGTAACATTTTCCACTAGTTTCTAGGTGGTGGTTCATACCTAATGTAACCACTATGCCAATGTTTCCCCACCACTATAACATCATCTCCCAAGCATCTTTCACCATCTAAAACTCTTATGCATTACTTAAAGTTCCTTCACAAGCTTATGCTTCCATCCATCAACACATTATTTCCTTCCTAGTTGTTTACCAACATTTGCCTAAGTCCAAGATACTCAAATACATTCTCTTGATTCCTAAATCCTTCATAGTGATGCCTAAGTCATTATAGCTCATTAAAACACTTTATCTCACCCCTTTTTCATCAAGACAACCTCTAAAACTTCCTAGTACTGTGGAGGGTGATTTTTCGGTATGAGGGGGGTCTATCTAAATATGGTCTGACTTAAAAGCCTAGATCCTAAAATGCCATTCTGTGGAGGGTGAAAACCCATTATTCTGGCATCCCTCAAATACCTAATAAATCGTCCGTCTTTCCCAAAAAGCATAAAGGGGAATGCAAGTGTGCACTACACCCGCTCTCAATGGGCCCCACGCGGACTTATGCCTCTATAAGGCGGAATTGACTAGAGTCGCCACCTAGTTTGACCTAAGGAACTAGGAAGGGAAGGGAAGAAGGGTTCTAAGAACCGTTAATTGACTCTGAGATTATTGCCTATGGATAGGACTTATCCGGTCATACTAGAGATTCTGTGTGGGTTCGCACTGGGTTACACCCCTTAGAAGTGGCAACGACCACGACTTCGGATTGGTGCCCAAGGAAACCTCGGTCTCCAATTGTCGGGATTGCCTTCTTTCAAAACCTTATTGAAGAGATTCAGTTTAAAAGCTAAGGATAGGATTAGAACGAAAAGAGAGAAAGAGAGTGGATGAGGCAAGCTTTTCTGCCAAGCTAGCGCCAAGGAGAGGAATTGCTGAATTCGGATGAGTGTAGAATGAGAATTGGGAAAAGTCTGAGTGAGTGAATAGATAAGACTCGGAGCCTGATGGTTTGAAGCTTGTGAGAGCCGAAGAAGGTTTGAGTGTTTGAGAGCTATGAGGGTCCTCTTAGAAGGGGAAAGGGGTTTTTTGTTTGGAATGGGGTCGCACCCTAGATGGGCTGCCTACGTACTCAACACCCTGTTGAGATCAGACCTTACGTAGTTCACGTTTTGGAGATGTTTGAAGTTTCGGATTTGAGGGGTAGTCTGTGAGACGCTCGAGTCCATGAGACGTTTGAAACCTTGAGATGTTGAAGTCTGTGAGATGCTCGAATCTGTGAGACGCTCGGGTCTGTGAGATGTTCAGGTCTGTGAGACATTCAAATCGTTGGGATTACAAAGTCTATGAGATGCTCAGGTCTGTGGGACATTTAGATTCTTGAAATGATGAATTCTGTGAGACGCTCGGGTCTGTGAGATGTTTGAGGCTTGAAAGGGTTATCAAATTTCAAGAGGTTCGGCTTTTTGAGGAGCTGAGGATTTTTGAGGTGTTTGAATTTGATAAGTCTATTGAGATGTTCGAATCTGTTGAACTGCGGAGAGATTCGAGTCTGTTGAGCTGTTGAGACGGTCGAGTCTGTTGAGCCGCTGAGACGGTCAAGTCTGTTGAGCTGTGGAGACGGTCAAGTCTGTTGAGCTGCTGAGACGGTAGAGTCTGTTGAGCTGTTGAGACATTCGAGTCTGTTGAGCTGCTGAGACGCTTAAGATTCGAGATGCTTGACTTCAAGGAGTTTGGAGTTTCTAGGAGTTTGAGATTTATGATGTTAGGAATTATTTGGGATTGAAATGAAGTTGAATCGGAATTTGAAATGGGTTTTCGAAGTGAATGAATTTTTGAATTGAGCTGAGATTGGATGAAGTTTGAATGAATTGGAATTGAATGAATTTGAATTGAGATGAATTGAATTTGGATTTGATTTGGAAATGAGTTGATTTGGATTTGGATTTGAATTTGATTTGGAAATTGAGTTGATTTAGATTTGGATTTGAATTTGATTTGGAAATTGCTTGCTTTATTTGGATTTGAATTTGATTTGGAAATTGAGATTTAGATTTGGATTTTTTGGGCTGCGTTTGAAATGATTTTTGGGCCTCAAATTGAATTGATTTTGGAATTGAATTGGTTTGGGCCGAATGGATATGGGCCTTAATACATGGGCCGGATTAGGCCTTAAAATGTGTGCCAGATTGGGCCATGAGATGTGGGCCAGGCTTGAAAGTGGGCTGGACTTGGATTCGTGGGCCGGGTTTTGAGCTTGTTGGGTTTGGATTGGACCTTTGAAAAGTTGGTCGGTTTGGGACTTAAAATTGGACTGATGATCTAGCTGGTTCGGGCCTTGAAAATTCGGGTACAAAATGGGCTTGAGATTAGAGCCCAATGGGTCTTGGAAAAGTGGGCCAAATAGGCTTTGAAGTTGGGCTAGTTTGGGTTTTTCAGCTTGAGCCAGTTTGTGGGCTTGGACCAATTTGGGATTTTGAATTTAGACTTGGACTAAGTATTTGGACTTGTCCATTTTTTTAGGGCCTTTGAACCAAGTTTTAAAAAGAATATATGTGGAGGTTCATGGCTCATTTTTATACACGGTAATGAAACATTGAAAAAGAGAGACAATTTTGGATTTAGGCTGGGAAGAAGAGATGGGTGCTTGGAAGAATTTTGGGTTTGGAGAAATGTGTTCATTATTTTCATATATATACATACATATTTTTTAGATGTGTGTTTTAAGGTTTAGGGTGTCACCTTGACCAAGAAGGACACATGACCCACTAAATGCCAAGGGACACCCTCTATCCTAATGGCTTGGTCCTAAGGACATAGTAGCTAAGGCTTATGACATTGATAAGCAACAAGCAAAGGGCATAAATCACAAAACAACAAAGCAAATATCTCACATAGGGTACAAACATTGGAGAAGCAAATGAAGTGTAAACATGTACAAAAATTTGGTGATTGAACACTAGCAAAAATCCTACAAGATTTCAAATTAATCTCCAAGCTCAAATGAATATATATACGGGGAAAATAAACGCTAGAACAACATAATCCAAAACTAGCTAGAGATAACATGCTAACCTTGTTCACGTGCAAAGAATGAATTACAAAAATGAATAAGTCCTAAGACTACAACCGAAAGTAAGAACAATAACAAATTACATATTAATACAAACATAGATAACAATCTTAAATAGAGCTGCTATGGGGAGTCGCATCGACGCCGCCTCACTTGAGCTGATAGGATCAGCAAGAATTACACCAACCGTTACATGTGTTTGAAGCGGAGACCCCGGCAGTCCAAGCCGCGATCCCGTTGCTTAGTCTTAGAGTAGTTTCCCGTTCCACGAGCATTAGGTACATGTCAAAGACACAACCAAAAGAGGCAAACTGCATTAGTCAAAGAACGGAAGAGGGTTGGGATGTGTGCAATGGGATCATACGGCCCTTCTCAATGGGAGGAAAGGGGGCAATCTAATCATCTCCCACACCCCAACCGAGAACATATAAAAGAGTCTCAAGCTGCCAACAAATGCTAAGGATTGTAAGATAAATCAAGCATCGGGGTTGCTACTCAAATTAATTTGTCATCTTAGATTATGACTCAAAGTGTAGTATCAAAGAGGTAAAGTTGTGAGTCATGTGGGATCATACCTAGAAGGATTTATATCATTTCCCTCTAAGATGAAGAATTAATAAGGACCATCCAACCAATGAGTGGTTTATCTAACAATTATAACATTCGGGCAACTATCACTCAATTCATGTTCTTATCTTAGCGCAAGGGACAAGTCATGCTAGTCTCAAACCAATTTCCAAACCGATATCAATGCGCAAAGGACAGTTAATAAAACTGAAATGCATTAATCAAAACTGAGTTGAGACTTCCAAACCCATGAGGAGCTTTGGTGAAGCCCAAAGCCATTCGGTCAAGTCCAGCCCAAGTTGCAAAAGGAGTGCATCGGCCCAAAGTTGATTCGGTCAAGTCCAGCCCAAGTTGCAAAGGGGAATATACCTCGATCAGGACACGTGACAAAAATGTAAGAAGCAATTACACCGAATGGGATTGAACACATAGCAGAGGACAAGCGAAATCGGATCACATAAACGGGCCCACATCGGCCTGCTGCAAATTAAGTTATTAAAAGCCAACATGCTTAGTCAAAGTCCAACATTAATTATAAACTGAATCATCTCGTAGCCCAGTGGTCACAGTGCCGAGGCCAAAATGCGAAATCGAAAGCTAGTCCAGACTCATGTAATGTGTGTCGAATCAACTTTGTGACAAAATCGGGACTAGATCACTGTGTGAGCCCCAAAAGCCCATCAACCGAAACAGTCAAATGCCCAAATAGGCCGCAAATAGCAAAAGAGTGGAACGGGCAGCAGTAATTATCGGATACAACAACAACAGATGCAAAAGGCCACATAGATCGGCCCTATTTTATCTCCACTAATCACCAAAATTAATTAAATCTGGGACATGAACCAGACTCAATAGAAGAAACCACCAGATGCACATGTTCCGTAAATCAGAATCATCATTAAACAACCCCACAGAATACTTAATCCAACAGACCATGATCAGGGGCGACTTGAAATTATCTCCCCTCTACGAACCCCTCAAAGGAGCATACGGGAATTTCCTAGCAGGGTGGTACAATCAGGAGCGCAAGCTGGATCATCAAGGTCCGGTCACAATCGAGAGGTCAAGACGGGAGGAGTACATTGCATCAAACAGTCAACATAAGAGTGAAAGTGAAATTCAACCACACCGTGAAATGGAACAGGTAAACTTGTATAACTTGTCACCGATCGCGGAAGAATCAAAGCTAGACAAACTCGAGGCCAAACATAAACGCAGGGGTTTTTTTTTTTCTCAACACAAAAGCAGCAAATCAGATCGAATAAAATAACCAGTACAGGGGGATAAAACCCAGCTCAAATTCTAAGCATCAACGGATTTCAAACAAAACTCTGTGTCCAAATCCCACCTTTCACACAATACAAAAGCAGTAGTGGAAGTAGATCTGAAATCGATTCTCTTGTTAAACAAAGAAAGCTTACGACTAGGGCAAGGTACCCGCGAAGTGGAGACGACACGACCCTAAGGCCGGAAAGGGCGAGTCGTCCCGTCAGCGACATCAAGCTCGTGAGCATCACTGGACAGATGACAAGGCCGGGAGTCATCGAATAGTGGTGGTGGGTGTTGAATTCGGCGACAGACTCGAAAGGCCGGGGACGAGTGTCGACGATTCACCCACACGACGGTATTGAAGAGAAAACAAATGAACGTTTACGCTTCGGGCATGGACATTATTGGGGGTAGCCATAGAAGATTGGAGTAGAAGCCCAGCGTGAGCGATGAAGGTAAGTAAGTCGATGGAGATTGTGAAGGTTTTCTGGGCGTTGGGAAATGAATTGGTAGGTTTTGTTCATTCGTTTTCAGTCGTGGTGCAGAGGGTGGTGATGGGCGTCTGAAAATCTCGAGATTGAAGGGAGTTGACGGAAACGAAGACGATCGGCCATGAGTGATGGCGTCTGGCTGCTGTGCAAAGTGAAGAGCGAGTTCTTCCTTGTTTAGGGTTTGGAGGTTTTTGAAAGATGAAGAATGGCAGAAGGAAGAGAAAGCCGAAGGTGAAGAAGGTTTGTGGTTTTTTCTGGGTTTCAAATTCTTCGGGCTTTGGAGAACAGAGCGTAGAGGATTGATAGAATGGAAGATTGAAATAATGTAGGGTTTGGTCGGCTGGCTTGGGGAAGATTTTTTGTTTCTGAGTTCGTTGATGTGAAGATGGAGGTAGGGGAAGAAATGGTCGGTTTCGAAGGTGAAGAAGGTAGATCGGAGAAGGGGTGATGAAGATGATCGAAAGAAGAAAAAAAACCGATCGCCCCTGTTGCCCCCCAGATCAGGGTTTTTTTAAGAAGAAGAGTGATTGTCATCAACTTTTTTTTTTGAGGAAGTTCGAAAGGAATTCCGAAGGGAAGGAGAAGGTGGTGGCGGCCGATCATCCGGGGAAGGGGAGAACAGTAGGGTTCTCCTCTTGGAAGATCAGGACTGAGAGACCAAATGAAAAACCAGGCCGCTATTGTTTTCCTGCCCATCGGGTTGAAGGTTGGTTGGGCTTTATTGTGGGCGTGGGTTTTTGGACAGGATGGGTTGGATTTTAATGTGGGCTTTTTTGAAGCCAAGGGCTGAAAATAGAGTGGGTTTAAGGAATTGGGCTAGGCCAGATTTCAACCAAGTGTGGATTGAGTTTGAAAGATGAAAATGAGTGTATAAATAGAAATGAAAATAAAAATCTAATGCTAATAGTAGAAAAATAAAATACAAGAAAAAGTGGATAGATGAATAAATAAATAATAGAATATAAACAATAAAAATAAGATAGAAAAATAAGTGAATAAACAAAGAGAGACGATTTTGAAACTGGACTGTCGCTGGAAATTCATTTTTGAAGAATTGTTTTTTTTCTAAAATGCTTTGAAAAAGATTATAAAATGATGGTTTCGTCTTAGCACGCACGCTAATATGTTTTGAAAAAGAAGGGCAGCGACCCCTCTTATTATTTCGGAATTTGCTTTATGGGGTGAGAATTTTTGGTGTCTACAAGTATTTCCTTAGTCATTAAATCTCCTTAGAACATCTTAAACACTTAAGTTCTCCTTTAAATTTTGCCATGGGTTCTCTAGTATATAGTACATCCTAACACTTGGTTTTTCTCCATCAAACAACCAATATCACTCAAATTCTCATTACAACACCTTAACACACAATTTACACCAAAACTACACCACATCATTATATAGTGCATAAACTTAAATGCTTGGCACTTAGGCCCTTAAATGACAATAATCTTAACCACTGAATTTCCACATATATTTGCCTTTAACCTGCGAATACACACAACAAGGCTCCCATTGAAATAAAATGCTTCTTGTACTTCACCTTGATATCCTTAAACTATCTCTTTTTCCTTATTTGCTCCTTAGTCACAAGTTCACAATCATGATCATTGTTTCTCTAGGTCATATATAACCCTTTTCTAATGTAAACTCTACACTAAACTCACCACATATCTAAATCCCATTCCCTTAAACAATAAAACACCTTAAGGTAAGTAATTTACCTTGTTCTTTACAAGCTTTAAAAACTTTCTTCCTTAGGTTTTTCCTTGCTCAATCTCGGTCACCAATATATATCTCTTTGCCAATGTTCTAACCAATATCCAATGACTCCAATGAGTACTAGATAATACATTAACCCTAAGGAACAAACCTTAGGTTAAAAATGTGCTTTAAGGTATTAAGGTGATTGTTTTACCTTGGTTTCTCAAGACAAGCTTGGATATGAAGCAAGAAGGACCTCCTCAATCCTTTGAAGAGTAGAAAACAAGCTAGAACAAGGCATTAAAATGAAGCCTCATGAGCATACATTTTCGGTCAAGAAGAAAAGTGATGGAAACCTAGATTTTCTTCACATTTCTTTACCTTAAGAGATGGAGAAGCCAATGGAGTCTCCAAACTTGAATTTCCTCCTCTAATGGTGGTTTGGCTTGGCACCAAATAAAAGCTCTTGGAGTTTTGAAAAGATAGAAAGGGAGAGCTTGAGCTAACTAAGAGGAATATGTAATTTGTTTTGGTTTTGGAGCTAAAATGAGTAAGTTGTGTGCAAGAGAAGGTGAAGCTAGCATGGAGACGTGCTTCACGTTAATGGAGAAGGAGAGAGGAGCTCAAATCGTGGAACAAGAAAGATGAAGATAGAGAGAGAGGTGAGTAAATGATTTTATCTTATAAGTAATATACTTTTGCTTTAATGGTTTTTATTTACTTATGACCTAATAAGTGTGACTCACCTTGTAAAACCGGCCCCCATTAGGTAACGGGTACTTAAGTCTTTGTTGACCAAATATCTCACTTATTTGACTTATGTTATAAACTAGCTTATAAATTACTATTCACAAAACAGGCACATTGTTGTGAAATTTTTGATTTCCCATTGATATAACTTCCAATGTGATACTATATAGTACACATGTTAATAAAGAGTAATGACGGACATTTAGCCATTCAAAACTCATTTACAGACAATTTTTCAAAATGTGCTTTAAGACTCCTTAAGCATATTTTTGTTTTTAACTTGTTTTCAAGCTTGGTTTTCTTTGGTAATTGATTTAAAATGACCATTAGGATATTACTAAGGTCTTAGAACAATATTTGGATACTCTCCCAAGTCTCTCCAAGCTTAGAGCACGTTTTTTCTTAAACTGCTCTTTTGGTGTTTCCTTATATTTTCTTTGATTAGAAATGTTTCTAAGGCATTATTTAGCCTCCTTATATCTTAGTTTATCATTTAAACACCATATCTAAGTTTGGGGGTATTTCAATCTACCCCCCTTAAAAGAACTTTGTCCTCAAAGTTCACATATGTGCTTAACCATTCACGGTACTCAATTCCCTTAATCTTAACACCACATCTTATATTCACATTCACACATCTCAAGACTCAAAGGTCAATCTCAAATACAATACATAAGTATTATACATAACTCAAACTTAACACCAAAGTGTAGCAACTTCCACAAATTCACATCTTAGACAACCAAACAAACGACAAACATGATCGTTTCCTAACTCAAAAGCGAGGAAGCTCTACCCCCCTTAAAAAGGGGTACGCCCAGTACCCTATACAGACGATCTCGTCAGTAAACAAAGAAGGGTATTTCACCCTCATCTTATCCTCTAATTCCCACGTGGCCTCTTTGACATCCTGGTTAGACCAGAGAACCTTCACCAATCGCACTGACTTGTGGCGAGTGTCCCTAGTCTTATTGTCCAAGATTCTCTGAGGAGTCTCCACTGATCTCATATTTGGTTCTAAAGTCAACCTCTCAGGTTCTAACACATGGGATGGGTGGTGCAAGTATTTCTTTAGCTGTGAAACATGAAAAACATCATGCACTTTACCCAGCTCAGTAGGTAAATTCAACCTGTAAGCAACCGGGCCCACCCGCTCCGTAATCTCATAAGGACCAACAAATTTCGGGCTTAATTTGCCCTTCTGCCCAAACCTGAATACCCACCTTCATCGGTGAAACTCGCAGAAATACCTGGTCGCCCACTACGAACTCCAGGTCCCGTCGTCGAACATCAGCATACAACTTCTGCCTATCTTGAGCAGCTTTCATGTTCTCCCTGATTTGCTGAACTTCAGCCTTAACTTGCTCTAAGTACTCTGGTCCTATAATGACCGTCTCACTCGACTCATCCCAGCAGAGCGGTGTACGACATGGTCTACCGTACACACGCTTGAAAAGGTGCCATCTTGGTCGAAGCGTGATAGCTGTTGTGTTGTGAAAACTCGATCAGATGCAATTTGTCAATCCAACTGCCCTGGAAGTCTAAGGCACATGCTCTCAGCATGTCCTCGAGTGTCTGAATAGTACGCTCAGTCTGACCATCTGTCTGAGGATGGAACGCGGTACTCAGCTTGAGTTCTGTACCCAACGCTTCCCTGGTAGCTCTCCAGTACCTTGAAAGGAATCTGGTATCTCTATCTGACACTATGGTCTTCGGTATCCCATGATGTCTCATGATTTCTTTCTCAAATAACTCAGCTAATTTGGTCACCTTCCAAGTATCCTTCATCGGTATGAATCGGGCTACTTTGGTAAGGCGATCCACCACCACCCATATCATGTTGAGACCTCCCCTAACAGGTGGAAGCCCAACTACGAAGTCCATGGAGATATCATGGAACTTCCACTCCGGAACTGGCATCGACTGTACCATTCCGCCCGGTCGTCGGTGCTCAAATTTCACCTTCTGGCATGTGAGACACCTCAAGACGAACTCGGTAACATATGTCTTCATCCCCGACCACCAGAAGTATCTCTTCATGTCTTTATACATTTTAGAGGCTCCCGGATGGATAGAAACTGAAGAACAGTGTGATTCTCTAAGTATACGGTCTTTCAGATCCGTGTTGCCCCGTGGTATGCATAACCGGCCCTTAAGTCTGATCAGATCATCATCATGAAGTCTGAAGTCGTATTTCTGACTCTCAAAGGTGCCATCTGTCAGCTTCTGTCTGACTTCTCTCATGTACTCATCTGTCCTCTGAGCCTCTCGCACCTCATCAACCAAGCTGGAGAAAGAAACTAGCAAATGGAGTGAGTGTGCTCGACGGCTCAGGGCGTCTGCTACAACATTGGCCTTCCCCTCTTTGTATTGGAGGTCGATGTCATAGTCTTTCAGAAACTCTAACCATCTCCTCTGTCGAAGATTTAACTCCTTCTGAGTGAATATTATCTCAAACTCTTATGATCGGTGTAGATCGTCACACTAACCCCGTATAAGTAGTGGCGCCATATCTTCAAAGCGAAGACTACAACTCCCAGCTCCAAATCATGTATGGGGTAGTTCTCCTCATGTTTCTTCAACTGGCGTGAGGCATATGCCACCACCTTGCCATGTTGCATAAGCACGCAACCCAGCCCTCTACCGGATGCATCACAATAAACCTCAAAGCCCTCTGTACCGTCTGGAATGGTCAGAACCGGTGCAGTGGTCAGTGAGTCCTTCAAGCTCTGAAATGATCTCTCACAGTCAACCGTCCATAAGAACGGTGCATCCTTCTTCATCAGACTGGTCATCAGTTTCGCGACCTTGCTGAAATCCCTAACAAACCTCCTGTAGTAACCTGCCAGACCGAGAAAGCTCCGGATGTCGATAACAGTCTTCGGCCTTGGCCAAGCACGTACGACATCAATCTTCGCTGGATCCACTGAGATCCCAGCATCTGAGATGACATGACCTAGGAAAGAGACCTGGTCAAGCCAAAACTCACATTTGGAGAACTTAGCATATAGCTGGTTCTCCCTCAATATTTCCAATACTCTCCTCAGATGTTCCTCATGTTCAACCTTAGATTTCGAGTATATCAAAATGTCATCAATAAGCACCACAACCGACTTGTCCAGCTGCTCCCGGAACAAGTGGTTCATCAGATCCATAAACTTCGCCGGTGCGTTCGACAAACCAAACGGCATCACTGTAAACTCATAGTGGTCGTATCGTGTCCGGAATGCCGTCTTCTCAATGTCTCCTTCCTTAATGGCTATCTGATGATACCCCGATCTGAGATCAATCTTGGAGAACACAGATGCTCCCTTCAACTGATCGAACAAATCGTCAATGCGGGGTAGTGGGTACTTATTCTTCACTGTCACTGCATTAAGCTCTCTGTAGTCGATGCAGAGGCGGAGACTACCATCCTTCTTCTTCACGAAGAGGACTGGTGCTCCCCATGGTGACACACTTGGTCTTATAAATCGCTTATCTAACAAATCTTTCAATTGTTCCTTTAACTCAGTCATTTCTGCCGAAGCCATTCGGTATGGTGCCTTGGCTATCGGTCCGGTACCAGGTAGCAGCTCGATGGTGAACTCTACCTCCCGAGTGGGTGGCATGCCGGGCAGTTCCCGTGGATATAAGTCGGGGAACTCCGACACTACCGGTAAGTCGGGGTCGAACTCAGGGTCTCTCTCTATGTCCTGTACATAGCAGAGGTACACTTCTTCCTTTCTCCTCAATTCCTTATACATTGCCATGGCGGTGATGATCTTAGTCGAAGGCTCTCTGGGCCTCTGGCGGTACGATATTGTTACCCCAGACGGACTCTTGAGCAGCAATCTATGCTCGACACTGAGGATACGTCCCTTGTGCCGCTCCAACCAGTTCATCCCGAAGATAACATCAAATCCTAGCTCACTGAACTCAATAAAACTGACTGGAAAGTCTTCTCCCTTAATTCTGACAGTGACTCCTTGGTAGTAACGAGTGCAACGAACCTCTCCTTAGATGGGAGCGTAACCGTGAAGTCGGGTAGCTCATCAGTGTCTAGCCCCAACCTGCCCGCGAATGATGCCAAGACAAAGGTATGCGAGGCCCCTGAGTCGAAGAGAACTGATGCCTCAATCCCATTAATCGGAAAGGTGCCGGTGAGGATAGTACCGCTGACGTCGGCCTGTGCCTCTATAAGTATACTTAGTGCACCTTCCGTACCGAGTCCATAACCTAATTGTGTTCACAAGCTTCATGAGTATTGATGGTATAATAAGAGTCGTAACAATTTATATGAACAACACTGTTATTTTATTCATAACCATCCTGCTTACAACATGAGCTTTAATCTTACATCTCATTCCTCATCTCATTCTAACATTACATGGCTAATATTGTCTAAAGGTTAGGTTTAATCTCCCAGGTCTCATATGCGTCGCATTAATTACTGCTGACGGTGTTGTATTCAACTTGATCCTCTTAATCCTATGGTATAACATCCTTGATTCTCCCCCCATAATTAACACATCTCCTGACTTAAGTACTAACTTATTTGCACGGTCCGCACGCTTCTGCTCGCCGTGTAAAAACTCTGCATCATCCCTAATGGACCAAGACACTACGGGTATCCCCCTTTCGAGAGACTCCGTTGTCTCGTCCTTATCTTGGTGTAGTCCAAGTCGCCCATCCTTCTCGTAAAGTTTATAATGCAAATGTCTGCCTGAATGTCTGGAATCGGTTCAGCTTCCAATTGCTGAGCGATTTCCACGACTTGTGTAATAACTGGATGGAACTCTTCGGGTATTCCCGGTGGTGAGACTCCATCTTGCATCCTCATGGTTTGGTAATTCTTGGCATACGGATTCCAATCCTTGCCTAAGCTCATCATTTTTAATCTCATCCTTGCTCCCCCTGGGTACTCCGGTGTGTAAAACCCTCCCGGTCCCATTCCTAGTTGATTGCATCTCCTGATGATGGCTATTTGCTCTTCGGGTGTCAGGTATCCCCTTAATAAAATCATACCTGGGCGGATAACCTGACATTGTTCGGTTGGAAAGTCTATGGGTTCGATGTCGGTGTGCTCCGGGTTAGGTGTAGATGGTATTGGATAGCAGATGTTGAAGCTTCCTAAAGTGGTAGTAGGTTACATCTTACTTAAGTTCTAATCTCATCTTATTCTTACTTAACTCAATTATTCACCAAACATGCATGATAATGCGGTAAGCAGGCAATTTTATTACTAAGTGGTTATAGCGGTACCTGGCCTCGATGAGGGTTCAGGCTCATCGTCCCGGTCCACCAAAGTGTAGTGTGGGTCCCGACTTCTGGGTCACCCGTGGGTTCTTGTCTGCCGCCTGTTGCACCTTCCTCTGACCGTCAGATCCAGCTCCCTGATCGGTCTTGCCCTTGCCCCTGGTGTCGGGCCTATAGGCTCTGCTAGCAGGGTTCCGGTAACACTCATATGCTCGGTGTCCGTACACCCCACAAAAGTTGCACTCCACCTTATTCCCCATGCAGTCGAGCCCGGGGTGGTCCTTGTGACACCACCTACAGATGTAGCGTCGCTGGTAGCCACCACCGGCTCCCTTCTCAATCTCAGATCCTGATAATTCATAATATCATTACTCATATCTCAAACGGTTACTAATTTGTTTCTTTACTCAATCAATACCAATCCCTTACCCTTTGGCGCCCTAGAGCGCAGGGGTGTAGCTGCGTAAGCATACGTCAACTTCAATGGCTCTTCCGGAGCCTTCTCTTTCTCCTCCTTCCCTTTTGGGTTCTGGTTTTTCTGGGCCTGAGGCTGGTACTTCTGTTTCTTGTACCCTCCTTGCCCTTGACTCTCCAAGCTCTTACCAACATTCTTCCTCTTAGCGTTCTCCTCGTCCCTCAGCTGGACGGTTATCTCAACCTTAGCAGCGGCATGATAGCACTCCTGCTTTCCACAGTATTAGTCACTCTTATTTCTCATAACCTAAGTATTACTCATTTACTTACTCAAATCTCAATCATTCTTATTACCTGCAAGGTAGTGTAACTTGTCGGCCCTATGCCGTAGCGGAGCCGATGGCTAAGCCCGCCATAGAAGCGGTCTACCAGGATCTGGTCTGAATACCCAAGACCTGGCAGAAGACGGAGCAAGGCGGTGAACTCTGAGTAATACTCGTCCACCGTCATCTTGTCTGTCTGCTTAAGCGCATCCAACTGCAAGCCCTTCTTCGTTTGGACATGGGCGGGGTTGTACTTTGCTCGTAGCAAGGCGGTGTACTGCTCCCAGCCGAACTCTGGATTGGCCACATGCTCGGCCCTTACCAGCTTCCACCAATCGCCTGCCGCCCCCTTCAGATAGAAGGCAGTCAGACGCACCTTGATCCCAGCAGGGACATCAAGGGTCTCAAAGGCGGTCTCCAGCTCGGAGATGTACGCCTCAAGCTTGGCGGGATCGGTCTCCCCCTTAAAATGTGTGGGTCGAAGGTCTGCAAGACTCTTCACCCAATTTGGTTCCCTAGGTTGTGGCGGTGGAGGTGGTGCACCCACACCAGGCTGATAGCCCATGTGCCCTAATGCGGCAGCCACGATCTCTGCGATCGTCTGCCCCTCAAGTATTCCTGAAGCATCATCACCTTGGCCGTGACCTCGGCTTCCTCTAGGACGTCCTGCCATCTGAACAAGCATAACTCACATTAGATTCGTATCCACCACTGTTTCGGTTAACGAATTTATAACGTCCGTAGACGGTAAAGACGAACCACACTTATTAATGGTCATCTGACTCTACTCACTCTAACTTCTCACACCCTTAACCCATCACTTACTCTTTAACTTATATCCTAACTCGGTGGTTACTCATGTCCGGTATTTCTTGATAAGAGCGTAACTACGCTCTGATACCACTTTTTGTAACACCCCATCCAAAGCCAATCGTGGTTATCGCAAAACTGAACACTTAATTGAATTCGTCGCAGTGGAAATAACAACACCTGGACCTTGCCACGGTCTGATCATTAGAGTATACCGGCCTTAATAATTACAACACTAATCCAAAATACATAACCAACCCAAAACATCACCATCCATAATACCAACAACCAACCGAGTACAAGTAACTAAGTCATAATCACAACCTTACATCATTTTAAATATAAACAGACGGGTGCACAAGCGCAACCCGTACTCAAAATAAACATCCCATCTGCAGACGTTATATAGTGAGTGGTTAGAATAGGTGTAATTAACATAAAAGAAAGAAATTAAAACCCAAAAATAAACGTCGGGCTGCAAATAAATCCCGGTCGCAGTAGTATAGTGAAAATGTAAGCAACCGGATGTCGAACCGTGGGACTAATGTACATATAATAGTACCTAAGCGTGTCACAAGAGGGGGGATAATTGACTTGTAAAATAAATAAAAAGAAAAGATAAAATAAACTAAGTTGACAGATAAATAAAATGGAACTCTGGGTCAGGTTAATATAATCTGCATAATTAAGCTATCTCTACTGGTTTAATAATTTGGCAAGGTTCCTGTAAATATCTTAAGGACTAAGTCATAGCCTCATAAGAACTCGTTCACCTGTAATGCAAGGTTCTAATCAAGGTTCGAGCAAAAGCCTGCGAACGGCAGAGGAGTATTTGAGGAATTACATTTGCAACTGAATACTAACTCATTAAATCATAATAAAGCTTCCTCCAGTTTACGCTTTAATTAACCTGTCTATTTATCACCTGGTCTGATCAAAAATAGACTTAGTAGAGCAATTTAATAAATTCGCGAGATCTATTAAAAAGATGCATGATAACCTTTAAGCGTAACAAACTGTATATAAATAAACCAGTAAAAATATTGCATAATTAATACAGATACATAATAACTATTCCCAGAGTAACGTAAACTAGCCTAACATATTAAATAGATAGATAGAGACGAGAGTAATAGAAATCATCCGTAATCACTCCGTCTCACTCTGCTATTTTGTGTACGTAGGGCAAGAGGTGAATTTGTGGAATGTAAAATAAATAAAATGGAGAAGGCGGGAGAAGAGAAATGAGATGGTGGTGAAGTGGTCGTGAATCGATTGGTCAATTCGTGTGTAGAGGTCGTGGGTTTTTATAGAAGGAAGGAGAAGAAGAAGGAAGCAGATAAGGGACGCGTGAGGAGCTCGTTGATTGCCCACTGATTGAAGCATTGATTGCAGGGGACAGAGCGTGCAGAGTAGATGGATAAATTGAAGACAGCGGACGAGCGGCAAACGTCGGCGAAGGCAAGTTGCAGACGGCGCGAGGAAGAAGATAAGCTCGCGTCGATTTTCCTTCAGTCCGCCTCGGTACCGCCTCCTTAACCGCCAGTTAAGAGGCGGTTGCCTCTCCCTGTTCCGCCTCCAAGACCGCCTACAAAGAGGCGGTACTCTCTTGTTCAACCGCGAGGCGGTTGCGCCTGTCTAGACCGCCAGATACGAGGCGGTAGCCTCTCTTCATGTCCGCCTCGTGTTTGCATGTCTCTTGTCCGCCACTTAGGAGGCGGTAGCCTCTCCACCGTCCGCCAGGCGGTTGCCTCAGAGTGGTCCGCCTGTTATGAGGCGGTCACGCCCAACGCGTGACTCTCGCGTGCCTCTGTTCAACCGGCTTTACATTCTTCATTATAAGTCCGTTTTCTGAGCCGTTTGCGTCTATATGTTCGTCTCTTTATCTACCTTAGTCCCAGCTGGGTTTTCCTCATGTTAAACCAATAAATTTGTGAGATAAACAATAAAACATAAACTAGAGGAAAGTTAACCGAAGTGGAGAAATGAGCAAGAAAAAGTGCTAATATTATATATAAAATACACCTATAAATCATGCTCATTTGGACACTCATCACACCCCCACACTTATCTTTTTGCTTGTCCTCAAGCAAAATCGCGTACCCAAGTAAGTAGGGAATGCTCAATACTAACAAATATTATTATGAAGGGTAGGATAAACATGATTTTTAAACTTTATGAGGAGTGTGAAAAATTAACTGCTGGTGGCATAGGTGTGCTCAGGGTAAAAATAAAATATGGAGTTTCGGGGTATGATCCAAGGTACTTCAATGTTTCTTTTAGGTGACTCTGAGAACTTTTACCATGGCCAACTTCTCTCAAGAATGGGCATTGAGAAGAAAACAAAAGGAAAAATAGATTTATGCATTTGTTTCACTTTTGCATAAGAGATGAGAAAATGTAGGCATTACGCCTTTGTATTTAAGAACACTCAACTCTCATTGTTGGTTACTAATGGTGTCTCGCAAGTCCCTTATTTTTTTTCTCTTTTTTTTCTTTTTAACAGAGAAGTACCCCTTAGCAATTCCCTAAGAGAGAAGACAGAAAGAAACCTGAGCAAAAAATCCAACCATTTGCAGATTATTTGGTCACACCGCATATAAAATGCTCCTCAAAAGTAATCAAATTTTAAAATTTGTACATTTATCCCACAATTCATAACAGTATTTATTCTTAAAGAGAAAAACCACATCTAAAGGGCCATAATATTTGAATTGGACAAACGCATGAAAGGCGAGAGATTAAACATTTAAGCAAAATGTCACTGAAAAGGGCACACTCCCCCACACTTAAATTGAACAATGTCCTCATTGTTCACCAGAAAAAACAAGGGAAGGTTTCAGAAGACCTTTTCGGTAAGTAGATAAAATAGAGAAACACAAAGATCACAAATAACACATTTAAGCACTAAACGTCCTCTTGCAATTTTTATTTAAATAAAGCATAATTAAGAAACTGGTACCCCCTGATTTTATTTGCTAGCGTTTATCGGCGTTCCCCTACACTTGAGCTTCAGCCTCAAGTAGCGTAGCTTGGTTGCGGTGTCCACATGGAGGTGCACCTGCATAAGACACTAGAAGCAACCACACTATAAACGGGGTTAAAAGTTAGCAAAAATAAAAATTTGAAGAAAAAACCTGAAAATTAAAAGAGCATAAAAGCAAAATAAAAATAAAAGTTACACCCGGGTTGCCTCCCAGGAAGCTGCCCTTCTTTAAGTCTTGGCTAGACGCCTGCTCGTTATCCTGGATCAAAACAGAACGTTACTCGGCATAGAAAAATAAGAAAATTAATACTCCAAAAATCAAGGGTTTGAGGAGGTATGCCGGGAACGTAGTTCTAACAGAGACCCGGCGGTGCAGATTTTTCTTCCTAAATTGGAGGATGTAAACATCATCCTCTGTAGGTGAGGCTTGTAGAAAGAACGCCGATTGAATCATCGTCAGAGAAAGTTAATTCTTCGAAGATGATAGTGGCATTTTGTTTGGATATATGGCGGGAGGTGATGGCAATTCCTTCTCTTCATTTTCGAGGATATAAATATCCTCATTGTCTGGGTATATTACAGAGAAGGAGGGAAGATAGCGGTAATTGATTTTAGAGGGAGGGGTCTCTATGAATGGCTCGTTTGTAGTGGGGTGTTCTACCTCTTGAACTGTTTCGCTCATTGATTGCTCTAGTAGTTGAGCGATTCTCTCCAGGTAGTCTGGTTGATCTTCTAACCAGAGTTGCTCTTGGACTATGAGACAATTCTCAAAATCATGAGCTCCTCCACATACGGAGAAGTATAAATCCTGCCAAAATTCAAATGCTTCTTCCATTTGCCGTGTACAGATATATTTTTTTTTGAGTTTTTATATATAAAACAAAATTACTGAAACATATTAGAAAAAAAAGGATTAGAAACAAACATAAAAAATAATACAAATAAAATATAAAAGATAAAAATATAACAACAAACAAAAATAATATAAACAAAATTTTCTAATAAACAAGTGAATCCGGGGCTTAGGGACTAGAATAAACTAGTCCGGCAACGGCGCCATTTTGCAGACGTATATAGTGAGTGGTTAGAATAGGGTAATTAACATAAAAGAAAGAAATTAAAACCAAAAATAAAACGTCGGGCTGCAAATAAATCCGGTCGAGTAGTATAGTGAAAATGTAAGCAACCGGATGTCGAACCGTGGGACTAATGTACATATAATAGTACCTAAGCGTGTCACAAGAGGGGGGATTAATTGACTTGTAAAATAAATAAAAAGAAAAGATAAAATAAACTAAGTTGAAGATAAATAAAATGGAACTTGGGTCAGGTTAATATAATCTGCATAATTAAGCTATCTCTACTGGTAATAATTTGGCAAGGTTCCTGAAATATAAGGACTAAGTCATAGCCTCATAAGAACTCGTTCACCTGTAATGCAAGGTTCTATCAAGGTTCGAGCAAAAGCCTGCGAAGGCAGAGGAGTATTTGAGGAATTACATTTGCAACTGAATACTAACTCATTAAATCATAATAAAGCTTCCTCCAGTTTTACGCTTTAATTAACCTGTCTATTTATCACCTGGTCTGATCACAAAATAGACTTAGTAGAGCAATTTAATAAATTCGAGAGATATATTAAAAGATGCATGAAACCTTTAAGCGTAACAAACTGATATAAAATAAACCAGTAAAAATATTGCATAATTAAATACAGATACATAATAACTATTCCAGAGTAACGTAAACTAGCCTAAACATATTAAAAGATAGATAGAGACGAGAGTAATAGAAAGAAATCATCGTAATCACTCCGTCTCACTCTTGCTATTTTGTCTACGTAGGGCAAGAGGTGAATTGTGGAATGTAAAAAAAAAATGGAGAAGGCGGGAGAGAGAAATGAGATGGTGGTGAAGTGGTCGTGAATCGATTGGTCAATTCGTTGTGTGAGAGGTCGTGGGTTTTTATAGAAGGAAGGAGAAGAAGAAGGAAGCAGATAGATAAGGGACGCGTGAGGAGCTCGTTGATTGCCCACTGATTGAAGCATTGATTGCAGGGGACAGAGCGTGCAGAGTAGATGGATAAATTGAAGATAGCGGACGAGCGGCAAACGTCGGCGAAGGCAAGTTGCAGACGGCGCGAGGGAAGAAGATAAAGCTCGCGTCGATTTCTTCAGTCCGCCTCGGTACGCCTCCTTAACCGCCAGTAAGAGGCGGTGCCTATCCTGTTCCGCTCCAAGACCGCCTACAAAGAGGCGGTACTCTTGTTCAACCGCGAGGCGGTGCGCCTGTCTAGACCGCCAGATACGAGGCGGTAGCCTTCTTCATGTCCGCCTCGTGTTTGCATGTCTCTTGTCCGCCACTTAGGAGGCGGTAGCCTCTCCACCGTCGCCAGGCGGTTGCCTCAGAGTGTGGTCCGCCGTTATGAGGCGGTCACGCCACGCGTGACTCTCGCGTGCCTCTGTTCAACCGGCTTTACATCTTTCATTATATGTCCGTTTTCTGAGCCGTTTGCGTCTATGTGTTCGTCTCTTTATCTACCTTAGTCCCAGCTGGGTTTCCTCATGTTAAACCAATAAATTGTGAGATAAACAATAAAACATAAACTAGAGGAAAGTTAACCGAAGTGGAGAAATGAGCAAGAAAAAGTGCTAATATATATATAAAATACACCTATAAATCATGCTCATTTGGACACTCATCACCATCCTAAGTCTAACCGCTCCTACTCTCGTGGTGCGTCCTCATGGGTCTCTTACCTGCAAGTGTAAAAACAGCCCCCAAAGGGGGTCAGCACGAATGCTAGTACACCCTCTCATGGCCCCCAAGCTAACGGGGCTACGACGACTAATTGTCGATAGCATGGAAATTGATTACATACACAAGCATGATATGAAGTGCAATAACAATAATCCACAGATGAACATGCATAGTTCACAAACAATGAACGACTCAAGCGTCCCCTTATCAAGTGGGTTAGTAACCCCCTCCTCAGTCCTGATTTCCTTAATCTCAGTTCCTTACCTTACCTTAATCTTAATCTCAACTTAATCTCAGTATACAAACCGTTCCTGGAAGGGAATGGTTGTAGCTTAATTCGAACCTGGGATTTAGGTGATCCCACCGCACCATCTTAATGCCACCTACTCTGGACGGGAGTCCAGCGTAGCTGAGCCGGCAACCGGCCCTAGGCTACAAGTCCGAAGACAAGTCCTTAAGCGGAGGGCGGATCTGATTCAGATACCGTCCCCCTTTCCTTAGCATGCATGACCGGAGTTCGGTCCCGGGTTTCCTCACTCAAGTTCCAGTTAGTAGAAATCTTAATCACCATGTGCTAGCTAAGCCTTAACGGGCATTAACCAACAACCACCAAAACTTAACTCTTATTCTTAACTCAGTAAGTACTAAACTTGGTTAGTAACAATCTCAAGTCTCGCGGGTTAGTGCAAAGATAACACATACACAACGAGAACAAATATAACCGGTTGCATGCTTTATCTTGTTTTAGTCATAGCAATTAAACAGATAGCACACAAGCCGAGGGACACCTCGTTAGCAAGCAGGTCACAAGAAAGATTGTACCGTTCACCGTCGATCGTCGTTTGTTTAACCTTCTCCGGGGTCCCAATTCACAAACCTAAAACATTGATTCATTTTTAGGCCATTAGTTATTTGCACCTCACTTAACTCACTTAATCCCTAAAGATTCCCGATGAATATCCTCTTAAGTCCTTACCACTTACCCTTTTAAACTTAATCTTTTTAAACATTAAGGTTCTTACTTAACTTAACTTAATCCCGTAGGTTCTTAGGGTCCTAATCATTACTACCCTACCAATGGCATACCTTATTACCAATTACCATCCTTAGAATTCAAAATTTCTTTTTTTTTTATTTTAGGCTCGACCGAACTTCCGACCGACCTTACCCAAGGTCGGTCCATTCCAGAACACATTACCGTTTGAAAATTCTATCCCGACCGACCTTGCAAGTCCGGTCCCCAAGGTCGGTCCATTCCCGAGAGTTTTCCCGAGGGAAATTTGAGCTCGACCGAACTTGTCAAGTCCGGTCCTATGTTCGGTCGATTCCAGAGACTTATTACCGTACAAAATTCTAGGCATGACCGACCTTGCAAGTCCGGTCCCAAGGTCGGTCCATTCCAGAGACTTAATTCCTTCACAAAATACAAGCCCGACCGAACTTGTAAGTCCGGTCCTATGTTCGGTCGATTCCAGAAACTTTCTCCGGCAGTGTAAACTGAGCTCGACCGACCTTGCAGGTCCGGTCCCTAAGGTCGGTCGGCTCCAGAACCTTGTTTCTAAATTCTCTTTTAACTCCAAACTTCTCCTCATATATCCTAATATGTTATAACCTCATTTGGGCACCTCAAATACACCTTAAGCCAACCACTAAACACTTTAAATCACTCACCAACATCCACTTTAATCATTATGCATTTTTCCTTGTAACCATGCCAACACTTGTAACATTTTCCACTAGGTTTCTAGGTGGTGGTTCATACCTAATGTAACCACTATGCCAAATGTTTCCCCACCACTATAACATCATCTCCCAAGCATCTTTCACCATCTAAAACTCTTTTATGCATTTACTTAAAGTTCCTTCACAAGCTTAAGCTTCCATCCATCAACACCTTATTTCCTTCCTAGTTGTTTACCAACATTTGCCTAAGTCCTAAATACTCAAATACATTCTCTTGATTCCTAAATCCTTCATAGTAATGCCTAAGTCATTATAACTCATTAAAACACTTTATCTCACCCCTTTTTCATCAAGACAACCTCTAAAACTTCCTAGTACTTCCTTAGTCATTAAATTCCTTAGAACATCTTAAACACTTAAGTTCTCCTTTAAATTTTGCCATGGGTTCTCTAGTATATAGTACATCCTAACACTTGGTTTTTCTCCATCAAACAACCAATATCACTCAAATTCTCATCACAACACCTTAACACACAATTTACACCAAAACCACCATCATCATATAGTGCATAAACTTAAATGCTTGGCACTTAGGCCCTTAAATGACAATAATCTTAACCACTGAATTTCCACATATATTTGCCTTTAACCTGCGAATACACACAACAAGGCTCCCATTGAAATAAAATGCTTCTTGTAATTCACCTTGATATTCTTAAACTATCTCTTTTTCCTTTTGCTCCTTAGTCACAAGTTCACAATCATGATCATTGTTTCTCCTAGGTCATATATAACCCTTTTCTAATGTAAACTCTACACTAAACTCACCATATCTAAATCCCATTCCCTTAAACAATAAAACACCTTAAGGTAAGTAATTTACCTTGTTCTTTTACAAGCTTTAAAAACTTTCTTCCTTAGGTTTTTCCTTGCTCAATCTCGGTCACCAATATATATCTCCTTGCCAATGTTCTAACCAATATCCAATGACTCCAATGAGTACTAGATAATACATTAACCCTAAGGAACAAACCCTAGGTTAAAAATGTGCTTTAAGGTATTAAGGTGATTGTTTTACCTTGGTTTCTCAAGACAAGCTTGGATATGAAGCAAGAAGGACCTCCTCAATCCTTTGAAGAGTAGAAAACAAGCTAGAACAAGGCATTAAAATGAAGCCTCATGAGCATACATTTTCGGTCAAGAAGAAAAGTGATGGAAACCTAGATTTTCTTACACTTTCTTTACCTTAAGAGAATGGAGAAGCCAATGGAGTCTCCAAACTTGAATTTCCTCCTCTAATGGTGGTTTGGCTTGGCACCAAATCAAAGCTCTTGAGTTTTGAAAAGATAGAAAGAGAGAGCTTGAGCTAACTAAGAGGAATATGTAATTTGTTTTGGTTTTGGAGCTAAAATGAGTAAGTTGTGTGCAAGAGAAGGTGGAGCTAGCATGGATGTCTTCACGTTAATGGAGAAGGAGAGAGAGCAGCTCAAATCGTGGGAACAAGAAAGAATGAAGAGGTGAGGAGAGAGGTGAGTAAAGAGATATTTATCTTATAAAGTAAATAGTACTTTTGCTTTATGTTATTTATTTACTTAATGACTAATAAGGTGGTGACTCACCTTGTAAAAACCGGCCCCCATTAGTAACAAGGGTACTTAAGTCTTTGTTGACCAAATATCTCACTTATATTGACTTATGTTATAAACTAGCTTAATTAAATTACTATTCACAAAACAAGGCACATTGTTGTGAAATTTTTGATTTCCCATTGATATAGACTTCCAAATGTGATACTATATAGTACACATGTTAATTAAAGAGTAATGATGGACATTTAGCCATTCAAAACTCATTTACAAGACAATTTTTCAAAAATGTGCTTTAAGACTCCTTAAAGCACATTTTGTGTTTTAACTTGTTTTCAAGCTTGGTTTTCTTTGGTAATTGATTTAAAATGACCATTAGGATATTACTAAGGTCTTAGAACAATATTTGGGTACTCTCCCAAGTCTCTCCAAGCTTAGAGCACGTTTTTGCTTAAACTGCTCTTTTGGTGTTTCCTTATATTTTCTTTGATTAGAAATGTTTCTTAATGTTTCTAAGGCATTATTTAGCCTCCTTATATCTTAGTTTATCATTTAAACACCATATCTAAGTTTGGGGTATTTCAATCTACCCCCCTTAAAAGAACTTTGTCCTCAAAGTTCACATATGTGCTTAACCATTCACGGTACTCAATTCCCTTAATCTTAACACCACATCTTATATTCACATTCACACATCTCAAGACTCAAAGGTCAATCTCAAATACAATACATAAGTATACATAACTCAAACTTAACACCAAAGTGTAGCAACTTCACAAATTCACATCTTAAACAACCAAACAAACGACAAACATGATCGTTTCCTAACTCAAAAGCGAGGAAGCTCTACCCCCCTTAAAAAGGGGTACGCCCCGTACCCTATACAGACGATCTAGTCAGTAAACAAAGAAGGGTATTTCGCCCTCATCTTATCCTCTAATTCCCACGTGGCCTCTTCGACATCCTGGTTAGACCAGAGAACCTTCACCAGTCGCACTGACTTGTGGCGAGTGTCCCTAGTCTTACTGTCCAAGATTCTCTGAGGAGTCTCCACTGATCTCATATTTGGTTCTAAAGTCAACCTCTCAGGTTCTAACACATGGGAGGGGTGGTGCATGTATTTCTTTAGCTGTGAAACATGAAAAACATCATGCACTTTACCCAGCTCAGCAGGTAAATTCAACCTGTAAGCAACCGGGCCCACCCGCTCCGTAATCTCATAAGGACCAACAAATTTCGGGCTTAATTTGCCCTTCTGCCCAAACCTGAATACACCCTTCATCGGTGAAACTCGCAGAAATACCTGGTCGCCCACTGCGAACTCCAGGTCCCGTCGTCGAACATCAGCATACGACTTCTGCCTATCTTGAGCAGCTTTCATGTTCTCCCTGATTTGCTGAACTTCAGCCTTAACTTGCTCTAAGTACTCTGGTCCTATAATGACCGTCTCACTCGACTCATCCCAGCAGAGCGGTGTACGACATGGTCTACCGTACAACGCTTGAAAAGGTGCCATCTTGATCGAAGCGTGATAGCTGTTGTTGTATGAAAACTCGATCAGATGCAATTTGTCAATCCAACTGCCCTGGAAGTCTAAGGCACATGCTCTCAGCATGTCCTCGAGTGTCTGAATAGTACGCTCAGTCTGACCATCTGTCTGAGGATGGAACGCGGTACTCAGCTTGAGTTCTGTACCCAACGCTTCCTGGTAGCTCTCCAGTACCTCGAAAGGAATCTGGTATCTCTATCTGACACTATGGTCTTCGGTATCCCGTGATGTCTCATGATTTCTTTCTCAAATAACTCAGCTAATTTGGTCACCTTCCAAGTATCCTTCATCGGTATGAATCGGGCTACTTTGGTAAGGCGATCCACCACCACCCATATCATGTTGAGACCTCCCCTAGCAGGTGGAAGCCCAACTACGAAGTCCATGGAGATATCATGGAACTTCCACTCCGGAACTGGCATCGACTGTACCATTCCGCCCGGTCGTCGGTGCTCAAATTTCACCTTCTGGCATGTGAGACACCTCAAGACGAACTCGGTAACATCTGTCTTCATCCCCGACCACCAGAAGTATCTCTTCATGTCTTTATACATTTTAGAGGCTCCCGGATGGATGGAAACTGAAGAACAGTGTGATTCTCTAAGTATACGGTCTTTCAGATCCGTGTTGCCCCGTGGTATGCATAACCGGCCCTTAAGTCTGATCAGATCATCATCATGAAGTCTGAAGTCGTATTTCTGACTCTCAAAGGTGCCATCTGTCAGCTTCTGTCTGACCTCTCTCATGTACTCATCTGTCCTCTGAGCCTCTCGCACCTCATCAACCAAGCTGGAGAAAGAAACTAGCGAATGGAGTGAGTGTGCTCGACGGCTCAGGGCGTCTGCTACAACATTGGCCTTCCCCTCTTTGTATTGGAGGTCAATCATAGTCTTTCAGAAACTCTAACCATCTCCTCTGTCGAAGATTCAACTCCTTCTGAGTGAATATGTATCTCAAACTCTTATGATCGGTGTAGATCGTCACACTAACCCCGTATAAGTAGTGGCGCCATATCTTCAAAGCGAAGACTACAGCTCCCAACTCTAAATCATGTGTGGGGTAGTTCTCCTCATGTTTCTTCAACTGGCGTGAGGCATATGCCACCACCTTGCCATGTTGCATGAGCACGCAACCCAGCCCTCTGCCGGATGCATCACAATAAACCTCAAAGCCCTCTGTACCGTCTGGAATGGTCAGAACCGGTGCAGTGGTCAGTGAGTCCTTCAAGCTCTGAAATGATCTCTCACAGTCAACCGTCCATAAGAACGGTGCATCCTTCTTCATCAGACTGGTCATCGGTTTCGCGACCTTGCTGAAATCCCTAACAAACCTCCTGTAGTAACCTGCCAGACCGAGAAAGCTCCGGATGTCGGTAACAGTCTTCGGCCTTGGCCAAGTACGTACGGCATCAATCTTTGCTGGATCCACTGAGATCCCAGCATCTGAGATGACATGACCTAGGAAAGAGACCTGGTCAAGCCAAAACTCACATTTGGAGAACTTAGCATATAGCTGGTTCTCCCTCAATATTTCCAATACTCTCCTCAGATGTTCCTCATGTTCAACCTTAGATTTCGAGTATATCAAAATGTCATCAATAACACCACAACCGACTTGTCCAGCTGCTCCCGGAACAAGCGGTTCATCAGATCCATAAACTTCGCCGGTGCGTTCGACAAACCGAACGGCATCACTGTAAACTCATAGTGGCCGTATCGTGTCCGGAATGCCGTCTTCTCAATGTCTCCCTCCTTAATGGCTATCTGATGATACCCCGATCTGAGATCAATCTTGGAGAACACAGATGCTCCCTTCAACTGATCGAACAGATCGTCAATGCGGGGTAGTGGGTACTTATTCTTCACTGTCACTGCATTCAGCTCTCTGTAGTCGATGCAGAGGCGGAGACTACCATCCTTCTTCTTCACGAAGAGGACTGGCGCTCCCCATGGTGACACACTTGGTCTTATAAATCCCTTATCTAACAAATCTTTCAATTGTTCCTTTAACTCAGTCATTTCTGCCGGAGCCATTCGGTATGGTGCCTTGGCTATCGGTCCGGTACCAGGTAGCAGCTCGATGGTGAACTCTACCTCCCGAGTGGGTGGCATGCCGGGCAGTTCCCGTGGAAATAAGTCGGGGAACTCCGACACTACCGGTAAGTCGGGGTCGAACTCAGGGTCTCTCTCTATGTCCTGTACATAGCAGAGGTACACTTCTTCCTTTCTCCTCAATTCCTTATACATTGCCATGGCGGTGATGATCTTAGTCGAAGGCTCTCTGGGCCTCTGGCGGTATGATATTGTTACCCCAGACGGACTCCTGAGCAGCAATCTATGCTCGGCGCAGAGGATACGTCCCTTGTGCCGCTCCAACCAGTTCATCCCGAAGATAACATCAAATCCTAGCTCACTGAACTCAATAAAACTGACTGGAAAGTCTTCTCCCTTAATTCTGACAGTGGCTCCTCGGTAGTAACGAGTGCAACGAACCTTCTCCTTAGACGGGAGCGTAACCGTGAAGTCGGGTAGCTCATCAGCGTCTAGCCCCAACCTGCTCGCGAATGATGCCGAGACAAAGGTATGCGAGGCCCCTGAGTCGAAGAGAACTGATGCCTCAATCCCATTAATCGGAAAGGTGCCGGTGAGGATAGTACCGCTGACGTCGGCCTGTGCCTCTGTAAGTATGCTTAGTGCACCTTCCGTACCGAGTCCATAACCTAATTGTGTTCACAAGCTTCATGAGTATTGATGGTATAACAAGGGTCGTAACAATTTATATGAACAACACTGTTATTTTATTCATAACCATCCTGTTTACAACATGAGCTTTAATCTTACATCTCATCCCTCATCTCATTCTAACATTACATGGCTAATATTGTCTAAAGGTTAGGTTTAATCTCCCAGGTCTCATATGCGTCGCATTGATTACTGCTGACGGTGCTGTATTCAACTTGATCTCTTAATCCCATGGTATAACATCCTTGACTCTCCTCCCATAATTAACACATCTCCTGACTTAAGTACCAACTTATTCGCACGGTCCGCACGCTTCTGCTCGCCGTATAAAAACTCTGCATCATCCCCAATGGACCAAGACACTACGGGTATCCCCTTTCGAGAGACTCCGTTGTCTCGTCCTTATCCTGGTGTAGTCCAAGTCGCCCATCCTTCTCGTAGAAGTTTACATGCAAATGTCTGCCTGAATGTCTGGAATCGGTTCAGCTTCCAATTGCTGAGCGATTTCCACGACTTGTGTAATAACTGGATGGAACTCTTCGGGTATTCCCGGTGGTGAGACTCCATCTTGCATCCTCGTGGTTTGGTAATTCTTGGCATACGGATTCCAATCCTTGCCTAAGCTCATCATTTTTAATTTCATCCTTGCTCCCCCTGGGTACTCCGGTGTGTAAAACCTCCCGGTCCCATTCCTAGTTGATTGCATCTCTGATGATGGCTATTTGCGCTTCGGGTGTCAGGTATCCCCTTAATAAAATCATACCTGGGCGGATAACCTGACATTGTTCGGTTGGAAAGTCTATGGTTCGATGTCGGTGTGCTCCGGGTTAGGTGTAATGGTATTGGATAGCAGATGTTGAAGCTTCCTAAAGTGGTAGTAGGTTATATCTTACTTAAGTTCTAATCTCATCTTTCTTACTTAACTCAATTATTCACCAAACATGCATGATAATGCGGTAAGCAGGTAGTTTTTTACTAAATGGTTATAGCGGTACCTGGCCTCGATGAGGGTTCAGGCTCATCGTCCCGGTCCACCATGTGTAGTGTGGGTCCCGACTTCTGGGTCACCCTGGGTTCTTGTCTGCCGCCTGCACCTTCCTCTGACCGTCAGATCCAGCTCCCTGATCGGTCTTGCCCTTGCCCCTGGTGTCGGGCCTATAGGCTCTGCTAGCAGGGTTCCGGTAACACTCATATGCTCGGTGTCCGTACACCCCACAAAAGTTGCACTCCACCTTATTCCCCTTGCAATCGAGCCCGGGGTGGTCCTTGTGACACCACCTACAGATGTAGCGTCGCTGGTAGCCACCACCGGCTCCCTTCTCAGTCTCAGATCCTGATATTCACAATCAATCTCATATCTCAAACGGTTACTAATTGTTTCTTAACTCAATCAATACCAATCCCTTACCCTTTGGCGCCCTAGAGCGCAGGGGTGTAGCTGCGTAAGCATACGTCAACTTCAATGGCTCTTCCGGAGCCTTCTCCTTTTCCTCCTTCCCTTTTGGGTTCTGATTTTTCTGGGCCTGAGGCTGGTACTTCTGTTTCTTGTACCCTCCTTGCCCTTGACTCTCCGAGCTCTTACCAGCATTCTTCCTCTTAGCATTCTCCTCGTCCCTCAGCTGGACGGTTATCTCAACCTTAGCAGCGGCATGATAGCACTCCTGCTTTCCACAGTATTAGTCACTCTTATTTCTCATAACTAAATTACTCATTTACTTACTCAAATCTCAATCATTCTTATTACCTGCAAGGTAGTGTAACTCGTCGGCCCCATGCCGTAGCGGAGTCGATGGCTAAGCCCGCCATAGAAGCGGTCCACCAGGATCTGGTCTGAATACCTAAGACCTGGCAGAAGACGGAGCAAGGCGGTGAACTCTGAGTAATACTCGTCCACCGTCATCTTGTCTGTCTGCTTAAGCGCATCCAACTGCAAGCGCTTCTTCGTCTGGACATGGGCGGGGTAGTACTTTGCTCGTAGCAAGGCGGTGTACTGCTCCCAGCCGAACTCTGGATTGGCCACATGCTCGGCCCTCACCAGCTTCCACCAATCGCCTGCCGCCCCCTTCAGATAGAAAGCAGCCAGACGCACCTTGATCCCAGCAGGGACATCAAGGGTCTCGAAGGCGGTCTCCAGCTCGGAGATGTACGCCTCAAGCTTGGCGGGATCGGTCTCCCCCTTAAAGTGTGCGGGTCGAAGGTCTGCAAGACTCTTCACCCAATTTGGTTCCCTAGGTTGTGGCGGTGGAGGTGGTGCACCCACACCAGGCTGATAGCCCATGTGCCCTAATGCGGCAGCCACGATCTCTGCGATCGTCTGCCCCTCAGGTATTCCTGAAGCATCATCACCTTGGCCGCGACCTCGGCTTCCTCTAGGACGTCCTGCCATCTGAACAAGCATAACTCACATTAGATTCGTATCCACCACTGTTTCGGTTAACGAATTTATAACGTCCGTAGACGGTAAAGACGATCCACACTTATTAGTGGTCATCTGACTCTACTCACTCTAACTTCTCACACCCTTAACCCATCACTTATTCCTTAACTTATATCCTAACTCGGTGGTTACTTATGTCCGGTATTTCTTGATCAGAGCGTAACTACGCTCTGATACCACTTTTTGTAACACCCCATCCAAAGCCAATCGTGGTTATCGCAAAACTGAACACTTAATTGAATTCGTCGCAGCGGAAATAACAACACCTGGACCTTGCCACGGTCTGATCATTAGAGTATACCGGCCTTAACAATTACAACACTTATCCAAAATACATAACCAACCCAAAACATCACCATCCATAATACCAACAACCAACCGAGTACAAGTAACTAAGTCATAATCACAACCTTACATCAGTTTAAATATAAACAGACGGGTGCACAAGCGCAACCCGTACTCAAAATAAACATCCCATCCTAAGTCTAACCGCTCCTACTCTCGTAGTGCGTCCTCATGGGTCTCTTACCTGCAAGTGTAAAAACAGCCCCCAAAGGGGGTCAGCACGAATGCTGGTACACCCTCTCATGGCCCCCAAGCTAACGGGGCTACGACGACTATTGTCGATAGCATGGAAATTGATTACATACATAAGCATGATATGAAGTGCAATAACATAATCCACAGATGAACATGCATAGTTCACAAACAATGAACGACTCAAGCGTCCCCTTATCAAGGGGTTAGTAACCCCCTCCTCAGTCCTGATTTCCTTAATCTCAGTTCCTTACCTTACCTTAATCTTAATCTCAGTATACAAACCGTTCCTGGAAGGGAATGGTTGTAGCTTAATTCGAACCTGGGATTTAGGTGATCCCACCGCACCATCTTAATGCCACCTACTCTGGACGGGAGTCCAGCGTAGCTGAGCCGGCAACCGGCCCTAGGCTACAAGTCCGAAGACAAGTCCTTAAGCGGAGGGCGGATCTGATTCAGATACCGTCCCCCTTTCCTTAGCATGCATGACCAGAGTTCGATCTCGAGTTTCCTCACTCAAGTTCCAGTTAGTAGAAATCTTAATCACCATGTGCTAGCTAAGCCTTAACGGGCATTAACCAACAACCACCAAAACTTAACTCTTATTCTTAACTCAGTAAGTACTAAACTTGGTTAGTAACAATCTCAAATCTCGCGGGTTAGTGCAAAGATAACACATACACAACGAGAATAAATATAACCGGTTGCATGCTTTATCTTGTTTTAGTCATAGCAATTAAACAGATAGCACACAAGCTGAGGGACACCTCGTTAGCAAGCAAGTCACAAGAAAGATTGTACCGTTCACCGTCGATCGTCGTTTCTTTAACCTTCTCCGGGGTCCCAATTCACAAACCTAAAACATTGATTCATTTTTAGGCCATTAGTTATTTGCACCTCACTTAACTCACTTAATCCCTAAAGATTCCCGATGAATATCCTCTTAAGTCCTTACCACTTACCCTTTTAAACTTAATCTTTTTAAACATTAAGGTTCTTACTTAACTTAACTTAATCCCGTAGGTTCTTAGGGTCCTAATCATTACTACCCTACCAATGGCATACCTTATTACCAATTACCATCCTTAGAATTCAATTTTTTTTATTTTTAGGCTCGACCAAACTTCCGACCGACCTTACCCAAGGTCAGTCCATTCTAGAAACATTACCGTTTGAAAATTCTATCCCGACCGACCTTGCAAGTCCGGTCCCCAAGGTCGGTCCATTCCCGAGAGTTTTCCCCGAGGGAAATTTGAGCTTGACCGAACTTGTCAAGTCCGGTCCTATGTTCGGTCGATTCCAGAGACTTATTACCGTACAAAATTCTAGGCATGACCGACCTTGCAAGTCCGGTCCCAAGGTCGGTCCATTCCAGAGACTTAATTCCTTCACAAAATACAAGTCCGACCGAACTTGTAAGTCCGGTCCTTTGTTCGGTCGATTCCAGAAACTTCCTCCGGCAGTGTAAACTGAGCTCGACCGACCTTGCAGGTCCGGTCCCTAAGGTCGGTCGGCTCCAGAACCTTGTTTCTAAATTCTCTTTTAACCCCAAAATTCTCCTCATATATCCTAATATGTTATAACCTCATTTGGGCACCTCAAATACACCTTAAGCCAACCACTAAACACTTTAAATCACTCACCAACATCCACTTTAATCATTATGCATTTTCCTTGTAACCATGCCAACACTTGTAACATTTTCCACTAGGTTTCTAGGTGGTGGTTCATACCTAATGTAACCACTATGCCAAATGTATCCCCACCACTATAACATCATCTCCCAAGCATCTTTCACCATCTAAAACTCTTTTATGCATTTACTTAAAGTTCCTTCACAAGCTTATGCTTCCATCCATCAACACATTATTTCTTTCCTAGTTGTTTACCAACATTTGCCTAAGTCCTAGATACTCAAATACATTCTCTTGATTCCTAAATCCTTGATAGTGATGCCTAAGTCATTATAGCTCATTAAAACACTTTATCTCACCCCTTTTTCATCAAGACAACCTCTAAAACTTCCTAGTACTTCCTTAGTCATTAAATCTCCTTAGAAATCTTAAACACTTAGGTTCTCCTTTAAATTTTGCCATGGGTTCTCTAGTATATAGTACATCCTAACACTTGGTTTTTCTCCATCAAACAACCAATATCACTCAAATTCTCATCACAACACCTTAACACACAATTTACACCAAAACTACACCACATCATCATATAGTGCATAAACTTAAATGCTTGGCACTTAGGCCCTTAAATGACAATAATCTTAACCACTAATTTCCACATATATTTTCCTTTAACCTGCGAATACACACAACAAGGCTCCCATTGAAATAAAATGCTTCTTGTACTTCACCTTGATATCCTTAAACTATTTCTTTTTCCTCATTTGCTCCTTAGTCACAAGTTCACAATCATGATCATTGTTTCTCCTAGGTCATATATAACCCTTTTCTAATGTAAACTCTACACCAAACTCACCACATATCTAAATCCCATTCCCTTAAACAATAAAACACCTTAAGGTAAGTAATTTACCTTGTTCTTTACAAGCTTTAAAAACATTCTTCCTTAGGTTTTTCCTTGCTCAATCTCGGTCACCAATATATATCTCCTTGCCAATGTTCTAACCAATATCCAATGACTCCAATGAGTGCTAGATAATACATTAACCCTAAGGAACAAACCCTAGGTTAAAAATGTGCTTTAAGGTATTAAGGTGATTGTTTTACCTTGGTTTCTCAAGACAAGCTTGGATATGAAGCAAGAAGGACCTCCTCAATCCTTTGAAGAGTAGAAAACAAGCTAGAAAAAGGCATTAAAATGAAGCCTCATGAGCATACATTTTCGGTCAAGAAGAAAAGTGATGGAAACCTAGATTTTCTTACACTTTCTTTACCTTAAGAGAATGGAGAAACCAATGGAGTCTCCAAACTTGAATTTCCTCCTCTAATGGTGGTTTGGCTTGGCACCAAATCAAAGCTCTTGGAGTTTTGAAAAGATAGAAAGAGAGAGCTTGAGCTAACTCAAATGAATATGTAATTTGTTTTGGTTTTGGAGCTAAAATGAGTAAGTTGTGTGCAAGAGAAGGTGGAGCTAGCATGGAGATGTGCTTCACGTTAATGGAGAAGGAGAGGAGCAGCTCAAATCGTGGGAACAAGAAAGAATGAAGAGGTGAGGAGAGAGAGGGAGTAAAATGAGATATTTATCTTATAAAGTAAATAGTATTTTTGCTTTATGGTTAATTATTTACTTAATGACTAATGAAGGTGGTGACTCACCTTGTAAAAACCGTCCCCCATTAGGTAACAAGGGTACTTAAGTCTTTGTTGACCAAATATCTCACTTATATTGACTTATGTTATAAACTAGCTTAATTAAATTACTATTCACAAAACAAGGCACATTGTTGTGAAATTTTTGATTTCCATTGATATAGACTTCCAAATGTGATACTATATAGTACACATGTTAATTAAAGAGTAATGACAGACATTTAGCCATTCAAAACTCATTTACAAGACAATTTTTCAAAAATGTGCTTTAAGACTCCTTAAAGCACATTTTGTGTTTTAACTTGTTTTCAAGCTTGGTTTTCTTTGGTAATTGATTTAAAATGACCATTAGGATATTACTAAGGTCTTAGAACAATATTTGGGTACTCTCCCAAGTCTCTTCAAGCTTAGAGCATGTTTTTGCTTAAACTGCTCTTTTGGCGTTTCCTTATATTTTCTTTGATTAGAAATGTTTCTTAATGTTTCTAAGGCATTATTTAGCCTCCTTATATCTTAGTTTATCATTTAAACACCATATCTAAGTTTGGGGTATTTCAACTTCCGTTGACTACGCCACCCGTTGATGACCAATCATACTTAGGTGTTAATGAGTTAGACAAACAGCATTAACTGTCATTCATCAGTTTGTTCGGCTCGACTATGTCCGCTCTATGGGGTAGTCCTCTGAGCTTTCCTCTTTCGGGGTTGTATGTCTTTAATTCTTGGTAGGTTACTGCTTAAGTTCATTCCCTCTGTCCCTGTTTCCGGGGTTTACCAACATCTTCAATGAAGAATGTTTATTACTGATATTCTTAGTGATCATTCTGGGTGTCTTATCTCGTTCTCGTAGGAAGACGTTCTGTCAACAGTCTCTATGGTATCTTATAATACATTCCTTGTATGTTATTGCTTACATTGTGGTTTGCTCGGATTACTAAGCGATCTCTTAGGTTCTTCTCTTGAGATCCAGGTTTGGTGTTCTTACCGTACTGTCGGTTGTTGTTGTTGTTGTAGTAGGTTGTACCGTTGCTAGAATTTATGTCGTCCGGTATTCCGTCCAAGTTCAACTCCCTGCTGACCGGTGTGTCGACTCATCTCATCATGGTCAGGCCGTCAGGCCTTTCCAAGGTTTCATCCTTCCGTTCTTATAGATTTACAGTCTGGTATTGGTGTGTACTACAACTGTAGTGTTCTGTTATCTCGCCATGATGGCTTTCCGTGTAGCTTAACTGTGGTAGCACTTGCTATGGCAAGTGCGCCATGCAAGATGGGCTACCGGTACCGTGTGCATCGGTAGTGGTACTTCCACCTAGTTTCCATATCTTTGGTAGTCCTCGGGACTCCTTTTATGTTCCCTTATTTTGGATATCTAGCCATCCGGCAGTTTCCTGGTCGGTTTGACAATACTGTCGTTTGCCAGGGCGTTCCTCTTGTTTTGAGGGAACCCCTCGTTACTTACTTATGTCTTAATCCTCGCTCCCATCTTCACGTATTTTGTCGTGATTACTAAGTAATGGTTCTCCCTTAGGCACTACATCGTAGTCCTATTCCGGTATACGGTAGTACCCGTTCTTATCGTCGCCTGCGCTATGTCGGCCAGGTTTTATAACCTTGTTGTATGGGGTTTGTAGTTCCCGTTTCTAACTAGTCCTTCCAGTAATCTTAACTCTCATGCTTGGTATTATCCCACTGTTATGCTCATTCGGACCACTGTCAGGTACTCATGTCAATTCTCTTTCCCTATCCATTGCACTCGTAGTGTTTTGCTTATCATTGGTATAGCGGGTTATTTCGACTGCGTAGCATGTCGACCCATGTTGCCGGTAATTTCCATTCTCTTACTGATAGAATTCCATTGGTAGCGCCTGTTTCACTAATGCGCTCCATTAAAACGTTCAAGTTCTCATAAACTGTTGTTCAACAAGATGTTTCTCGTATTGCTTACTGTTAACTAACTACCAGATCGGGTTTTCCCGAGTAAGAGAAGGCTTTCTTCTCTCTAGCATTTGTTCCCCATAATTCAAGCAAGGGATGTGGAGGGCGGGTCTAGGTACTATGGATATCCGGTAAACACCGGGAAGTCCTAGCTAACGCACCTCTCACTCTAACACTCAACCCTTAACCCATAACTCAAACTCAACCTCAGTATTCTCCTAAGTTCGGTAATTCTTGTCTTCAGAGCGTAACTACGCTCTGATACCACTTTTTGTAACACCCCATCTCAATCCAAATGTGGTCTCGCAACTTAACAACATATATATATACATGTCACAACGGAATTCATTACACTCCAGGACCTTGCCACGGTCTGATTGACAGAATATACCGAACATTAGTACATACAAATCTTAACCAATACATATCCTTCTTACAATCCCTCACTACCTATACATCTTACTAACTCAAATTTCCATACGAGTATACTGCACAACTCGTAGGCCACACTTAACCCGTAACGCTTGTACCCCATCTTACTCTCGTGACGGCCGCCTCCTGACGTTCACCTGTGTAGTAAAAACAGCCCCCAGGGGGGGTCAGCACGAATGCTGGTACGATCCTCTCATGGCCCCCAAGCTAACGTGGCTACGACGACTAATTGTCGATAGCATGGAGGTTGATTAGATGCACAACATAATAGAAAGTGCAATAAACAAACCAATTATGAACAATCAAAGTTCAAACACAATGAACGTCTTAAATGCATTCCCTTAATTAGTGAGTCAATTATTTCACTCCTTAAGTTACGCTTCCTCTAATCTTAGTCCATCCTTATCTTACCTCAATCTTAGTCTTAGAAAACAACCATCCTTTAAAAAGGAATGGAAGTAGCTGATCTCAGTCTTATAATACAAACCATCCTTTAAATAGGAATGGTTGCAACTTATCTCAACCTTACCTTATATGCCAACCGTTCTCTCATTGGGAACTGGTTAACCCTTAGTTCGTTGTTTATTTTGTAGGGCTTGGTTAACCCTAGCCAGCAGCAGGACACTTACCGGCAATAAACAACATTCTTAAATTGTTGGGGATGTAGGCTAGATCCCCCCACGCCATCTTAATGCCACCTACCTTGGACTGGATGTCCAATGTAGCTGAGCCGGTCAACCGACCCTAGGCTACAAGTCCGAGGACAAGTCCTTAAGCGGAAGTCGGATCTGCTTTAGATACCGACCCCCTTTCCTTAGCATGCATGACGAGAGTCAGTCCCGGTTCCTCACTCCCCCCAAGTACCAGTTAGTAGAAGTCTTAAGACAATGTTTGTTGGTTAAACCTCTTTCGGTTACTAACAAACTAATATTAGGGGTGTTCCTTAGTCTCATACAATTCCTTACTAAACGTTAGTTAGTAGGTTCTCACGGTAAGTTGTGTTAGTTTTCAAACATCACACAACAATACAATAAACATAATGTTCCGGTTGCATGCTTAATCTTGTTTAGTGAGCACACAAAAACAAATAGCACACAAGCCGAGGGACACCTCGTTAGCAAGCAGGTCACAAGAAGAACTGTACCGTTCACCGTTGGTCGTTCGGTTGCTTACTCTCCTCTGGAGTCCAAATTCTCAAACCCTAAAACATTCATTAAATTTTAGGTTGTTAATTACTTTTCCAATAAAGCTAACTTACTTAACTCACTTAGTCACTAATGATCCCCATCTAACACCACTTAAGTTCTTATAAACTTAATCTTAAGTGAATCACTTCTCCTCATACCTTATACTTATTCACCCACTTAATTATCATTGTTACCCACCAAACATGTCTTAAACAACCTTATATTATCATTACATATCAATCCCCACCATTAGATATCATTTCCTAACCTTAAACAAAGTTTTTGGTCAAAACAGCACCGCGTCCGAACTTGTGTCCGAGCTTACCAAGTTCGGACGCAAGTCGAGACTCAAAAGGGTGCAACCAGACGTGTGTCCGAACATGTGTCCGAACTTCCCTAAGTTCGGACATAGGTCGAGGAAAAATCAAAGGAAGAATTTCAAGTGTCCGAACTTTGAAGGCCGGACAGAAGTCCGGACACTGGTCGAGACTCAGAAAATTAAATCGCAACAGGGCATGTCCGAGCTTCCAAATTCGGACGGAAGTTCGGACAGGCCAGAATACTCATCTTCTATACCCTTAAACACTTATCTCCTTTCTTGCAAAAATGCTCAACTCTTCCACCAGTGTCTCATTATGTCTTAATACCATATAGGCACTTAAACTCACCTTAGAACATCCTCTAAAACCTCCTTAACCATTTTCTCCATCCTTACAAGAATTCCTAACACTTGTTACTTATTTCCTTATTTTTCCAACATGTAATTTTTGTCTAAAACTCTAACTATCCAAAGTGTTTCCTTCCCAATCAATATAACTTCTCCCTAAGCATTATTGCATCCCCTCTTTGCTTGCTAAACCTTCCAAGGTTATCTTGCATGTCCATGCACAATTCCTTTCTTTTCCTTTTGCTACTCATCAACCTAAACTCATGAACTTACCTATGCATTTCTCCCCATCTTCTTAGCACCTTAACCTTGTTCTTCTTTACCTTGACTATCCTACATCCTCCTTATACATTTCCATCTCCTTTTACTCAACTTACTCACCATTCTCATGATCACACGCTCTTTTACATTCCTAGTCATTTTTCTTGACATTTGACTACATTCTCCTTCAATTTTCACCTCCATCACCCAAGTCCACTCATTACCATCCAGCTATGACCTTATTAATCCACTACTAGCATCTTCACCACTTACACAAGAAATAAAAACTTCTCATCGTTATATTCCCTAGTTCATACCTAAATCATCTTAAAACATTGTACACCATTTCCTCCAAATTTTTTACACAAGTCTTACCATCCCTCATACCATGACTTTGGTGTGTTCATTACACTCATCTAAACTCTAATTTCCTCATAGACAATTCTAGGTCATTCTAAACCTCCAGAACTCCTTAGTTAACTCATTTCCACTCAATTCCTCAGAATGATCCCTAGTGAATCCTAGGGCATATTAACTCACCACCTCCACTTAAACTCTTTGTTTTCTACTCAAATTTCGCCATAGCTTCTCTAGTATTTTATCATGCCCAAATGCATTGTTTTCCTCATTTAACCATCTCACACACATCAAGTTCTTTCTCATCTTATTTTCTCACCCAATTCGGCTCATTCATAATAAACTCAATATTGTGCAATAATCTTAAATTGCATAGCACTAAGGCTCTTAAATAACATGGCTCTTAGGCCCTTAAATGACTTAAACTTAAACACTGAATTTCCCACATATAAAAGCTTTCAACCTGCGAATACACCCATCAATCTCATAGTAGTTATAATGCTCTTAAAATCCATCTTAGACTTATATTACTAACTCATTCCCATTGGCTCCTTAGTCACAAGTTCATAGGCTTGTTTAAGTTCTTTTTCCTAGGTTATGTAACCCATTACTTAATGTAAGCTTTAAGCTACATTAGTACTTATCTAAATACCACCCCTTAAACCTTAAACCACCATTAGGTAAGCATTTTACCTTATTTTTCCAAGCTTATCTTAACTTCCTCCTTAGACCTTCTTCTTGAATGAATCTCGGCCACCCATTAAATTTCCTTTGCCAATGTTCTAATCAATATTCAATGACTCACATGACTGCTAAACAATACACTAACCTTAAGGAATGAAAACCTAGGTTAAAATGTGTTCTAAGGTATAAAAGTGGATGATTACCTTTGAAGTCTCAAAGTAGACTTGGGCATTGAATGAAATAGGACCTCCACTAGTCCTTGGTGAATAAAACAAGCTAGAATAAGGCATAAAAACAAAGCCCCATGAGTAGTAATTTTCGGCCATGTAGAAGAAGTGGTGGAAACATGGTTTTTCTTACATTTTCATTACCTTGAACGAATGGAGAACCAAATGGGCTCTTCAAACTTGATTTTCCTCCATCAATGGAGTTTTCTCATGGCACCAAACTTGAGCTTTGGAGGATTTGAAAAGATAGGAATGAAGGCCTTGATCTAACTAAGAGAAATCTATGCTTACTTTTCAATTTGGAGCAAAGATGAACATTTGGTGAGCAATTGAAGGTGGAGGCACCATGGATGGAGCTCTCTCGGTTTTGGAGCAGGAGAGGAGAAGAAGAAACCGTGGGTGAATGTGGGAAATGAAGAAGAGAGGAGAGATGTAGGCTATTAAAGGATATTTTGCTTTATAAAAGCAAATAGTAACTTTTACCTTTTTCCTCTTCTTTTCCTTTAATTGCTTAGTATGTGGTGACTCCCCACATCAAAAACCGGCCCCCTCTTATAATTGGAGATATTTATGGTCTTGTTTGACCATTTAATTTGACTTAGCTGACTAAGGACTAAACTAGGCACTATTTGGCACTATTCACAAATTAGAGCACAAATTTGTGAAAATTTTGGTTTCCCATTGATTTAGACTTCCTAATGTGATACTAATTAGCACAAATGTTGATTAAGATATAATCATAGGCATTTAGCCACTCAAAACACATTTCTAAGACAATTTCTCAAAAAGGTGCTTTAAGGAGTCTTAAAGCACATTTTGTGTTTAAGCTTGTTTTTGAGCTTGGTTTTCTTTGGTAATTGATTGAACATGTCCATTAGCATGTTACTAAAGTCTCATAATGGTATTTGGGTGCTAATCAAAGTCACTCCAAGCTTAGAGCACGTTTTTGCCCAAATTGCCCTTAAGGCATTTTCTTGTATTTTCCTTGGTTTAAATTGTCTACCAATCTTTCTAAGGCATATTTTAGCCTTACCACATCATAAATTGATGCTTACTTAGAATACTTAGGTTTGGGGTATTTCAATCTACCCCCCTTAAAAGGACTTTGTCCCCAAAGTTCTCATGCATCTCATCTTATTAGAACACATGTCTTAACTCATTCCATAGATCACATAGATCATACTTATGTATACTTAAACTCATTGGATCATTAGATCCACCATATGCTTATACTTAAATATCACACAACATGCTTAAGCATGTATAACACTCAAAATTCTCTTTGTTCCTCTTGATGATTAAAACATTCACATAATTTCCACCGTATTCTCCCATGTCACCGGTCCGTAGACAATGGCTCATTCGTCCTCGTCACCATGGGCCAGAATACAAAACAACTCTGCTCTCCCTATGTCACCGGTCCGAAGACAAAGGCTCGTGTGTCCTCGACTTCATGGGCGAGACTCAGTAAAAGGTAATCCTTTTTACGAGGTCATGTGAGGAATAATTCCTCTAATTAAAAATACAATCAACTCCAATTTCATTTTATCCTAATGCCTCTATCCTTAGCGTGATTTAATTGTGACCACTGGTAGGGAGTTTCAGGACTCATCCAACCCTGATGTGATCAGCATCAGTGTAGAACTATCCTTCCACCCCAATTTGTGTTCGGTTTCCCTTGATCCCTAGAAAATCAAGTTCCACCTCCCACGTCATTTTCAAACATCCAAATAATTCACTCATGTCCAATTTTCTATCTTTTTAGTTCTTCTAATCATAATAAATACATCTCCAAAGTGTGGACTCAGTCCATCAAACATTCCCGATTCATCTCTTAGTAATTACCTCAAGACTTAAATTCCTACTAAGTTCTATAACCGTCTCATACTAATTCTCACCATCTTATATCCCATAGCATTACTATCTTCTTCCTTATATTCATATCGAACAGTATCCCATAGTGTTATCTTATTCTTATCTCACACATAGTCTCATATCGACTCATACCTCATATATTCCTTATTTCTTAAGTCTCCTTAGTCCTCTTCCTTAATTCTCTTAACTTGTACTCGCACCGGAGTTAACAAGATAGGTACTTAATATGTATGGTATTCACATCTTCTGTGCGCAATAACCATATTTTATCTCAAAATTTATGTAAAACATATTCTCAAATTATTTTATGCTATGCACACCGTAGTTTATGTACTCAGTACACAAACATACGCTAAGCGGTTTTCGCTCTACCCCCCTTAAAATGGATTACGCCCACGTAATCAACATTATATCATCCTTGAACATAAGTTCAAGATGTCTAATTCTCACCAAGCATTCAAGCTTCCATGTCATCTATCTCACTTATAATTGGATCAGAGGTGTCATACATGTTAATGCTTAATCTCTGTATCGAGGATTCCTAACGGTACTTATACCATTTCTTAACTTAGTTTGGTCTAATCTCAAAGGTACTGGTCTGCTAGCTTCAGTTGCGCGACTCTGATAATCTTAGGCTTAACTGCCTTTCTAATCGTTCATAGTATTGTATATCCTTCTGCCTCCTTACAGTTTAGGAATATTGGTCTCTCAGGGACACGTGTTATCTTAATATATTACACGGCCTTGATGAGTTGTAGCTCGTCTATCCAGTCTCCCTGGAGGTCTAATGTTTGTATTCTTAGTGTTTCCTTAAGATCTAAATCGTTTCTCCATCTGACCTTTGGTCTGAGGATGATTCTTAATCTGAAACTGTTGTTTAATGCTTAGTGCGCTGTATAGTTTATCCTTAACTTCTTAAGACATGTCCGATGTCTATACTTACCATCTGTGCTTCCCGCACTTCATAGTCCTTAATTATTTGTTCTCTGATTCCTTTGTGTTGTTGGTTCAACTGAATTCTTCTCTTCGACTGTGGGTAGTAGCTGCTCTTGTCTGATCTTGCGTCGTTGTCCGTGGTACGGAGTCGACTACTTCCCGTGTTCCTTACACCACTCGTCTACATGCATGGGGTACCTTACTGGTACATTACTACTTACCTGACTAACTCATAAATGAGTCTGTCAGGCCTGCAAGCCCCTGTGGGGTGCAGTCGTCCCACATCTCGTTTTAGTAACTCGTAGTGTCCGTCACGTTTAGCTATTGCTAATTATGAAGTATTCTGTTGTCGATCTCCTCTTTCATCGTTCCATAATAACACTTATTGTTCTTCTTGAAGTTAATCAAGGGAAATCCATTTACTGCGTTCTTGGGTATGGTATGCTCTAGCTCCTTTATGTTTTCCGTATTGATTCGGTCTCTTAGTAACTAAGGTCTCTTCCCATAGAGCCTCTTATCTTCTTTCTCATATTATTCTACTAGGAATGCACTTCCAGTTCCTTAAGGAATGGGTAGCGTGCTTCCTGTGAAATCTTACCTAACAGGTCCAGACTACTGACATCAATGCACAGTCATCTACCATCTTATTTCCTTACTTATATTGGTCTTAACTCATAAATCTAATTGCCTCAGTGTCAATATTTGACGGCTCATACATACCGGTCGCTTTACCGCGCACCATGACTTAATCCCCTTATAAATATTGTACTCACGACCACTACTACCGTGGTAGTTGGCCTTTACCATGTTGCCCCGTTGATGGCGCAACTACTTACTCATTTACTCTAACATCTTATCTTATATTCAATTCCTTCCTGGTGTAAACGCGCTAGGGGTTCTCTCATTTCGGTGTATGGCGGTTGCCGTATCGTGTTGTAAAATAGTCATGTCTTAATATGAAGGTGTTCTACCTCAATCTCATGTTCATAAGTAGGCTAATTTTTCTCACATTCTTTCATCCTTTATGATGTTTTTACCATGTAATCTAACCGGTTACTGAAGAAGTCATCCGTTGAATCCAAGCTCTTCTGAGCGTTGGTCACTTGACGTGCCATTCTGTGCACTCACCAGTTTATCTCTGTCGAATACTGATTCTTAATCCTGGGTGTTGGATATGAGGTCTATCTCTGCAGCCTTCCTTATTACTCAAGTGTATCTGGTATGTTCTAAGGTAATCTCAAGCTTTATAGTTTTCATTCTCTAACGAAAGTGTATTACATCTCTAATAAGTGAAAGCCCTTTTGAGGGGTTATTCCCACTCATGGCCTCACAACAAGGAGAGGTATCCCCACCCTAAAAGGCATGGTTCGTTCTCCGCCCCTGCTAATGTACTATCTCATTATTCTCATTGGTGCCTTTTGCTGGCAATATTTTCCACAATCTAAGTTATAGGTTTGGTAACCGTTCATATCTACGAGTTGTAGTTCCTTCGTGGCTTAAATAAGCTCTCTTAAACTTACTGCGCCTCGGGCTCTGATGTGGTTAACATCCTTGGCTCGGGGCTCTTAGTGCTTAATGTCTCAGTTCATTACTTGTACTCTTACTCATCTGTAGGTCATCCTTATAGGTTTTGTTCCTTTGAACACTATCCACCGTTAGGTTACATATTAAATGTAGTAACAGGTCTCATGGCAAGTTGCTGCATTCTGATTCCCTCTACGAAAGTTCGTTCAGGTGATCTGAGGTTACTTAGTGCCCTTATTGTTGTCTTACTAGACTTATGTTAAGGTTAAGTTCGTATTAGGCGCTTGCCTTACGGTGTCCAAGTTGGATATCATCTTATCATCTTATACATCCATCTCAACGCTTCGTTCAACTTCTGTAACACCCCATCCAAAGCCAATCGTGGTTATCGCAAAACTGAACACTTAATTGAATTCGTCGTAGCAGAAATAACAACACCTGGACCTTGCCACGGTCTGATCATTAGAGTATACGGGCCTTAACAATTACAACACTTATCCAAAATACATAACCAACCCAAAACATTACCATCCATAATACCAACAACCATCCGAGTACAAGTAACTAAGTCATAATCACAACCTTACATCAGTTTAAATATAAACAGACGGGTGCACAAGCGCAACCCGTACTCAAAATAAACATCCCATCCTAAGTCTAACCGCTCCTACTCTCGTGGTGCGTCCTCATGGGTCTCTTACCTGCAAGTGTAAAAACAGCCCCCAAAGGGGGTCAGCACGAATGCTGGTACACCCTCTCATGGCCCCCAAGCTAACGGGACTACGACGACTAATTGTCGATAGCATGGAAATTGATTACATACACAAGCATGATATGAAGTGCAATAACAATAATCCACAGATGAACATGCATAGTTCACAAACAATGAACGACTCAAGCGTCCCCTAATCAAGTGGGTTAGTAACCCCTCTCAGTCCTGATTTCCTTAATCTCAGTTCCTTACCTTACCTTAATCTTAATCTCAGTATACAAACCGTTCCTGGAAGGGAATGGTTGTAGCTTAATTCGAACCTGGGATTTAGGTGATCCACCGCACCATCTTAATGCCACCTACTCTGGACGGGAGTCCACGTAGCTGAGCCGGCAACCGGCCCTAGGCTACAAGTCCGAAGACAAGTCCTTAAGCGGAGGGCAGATCTTGATCAGATACTGTCCCCCTTTCCTTAGCATGCATGTCCGGAGTTCGTCCTGGGTTTTCCTCACTCAAGTTCCAGTTAGTAGAAATCTTAATCACCATGTGCTAGCTAAGCCTTAACGGGCATTAACCAACAACCACCAAAACTTAACTCTTATTCTTAACTCAGTAAGTACTAACTTGGTTAGTAACAATCTCAAATCTCGCGGGTTAGTGCAAAGATAACACATACACAACGAGAATAAATATAACCGGTTGCATGATTTATCTTGTTTTTAGTCATAGCAATTAAACAGATATCACACAAGCCGAGGACACCTCGTTAGCAAGCAGGTCACAAGAAAGATTGTACCGTTCACCGTCGATCGTCGTTTCTTTAACCTTCTCCGGGGTCCCAATTCACAAACCTAAAACATTGATTCATTTTTAGGCCATTAGTTTTGCACCTCACTTAACTCACTTAATCCCTAAAGATTCCCGATGAATATCCTCTAAGTCCTTACCACTTACCCTTTTAAACTTAATCTTTTTAAACATTAAGGTTCTTACTTAACTTAACTTAATCCCGTAGGTTCTTAGGGTCCTAATCATTACTACCCTACCAATGGCATACCTTATTACCAATTACCATCCTTAGAATTCAATTTTTTTTTTTAGGCTCGAAACTTCGACCGGACCTTACCCAAGGTCGGTCCATTCCAGAACACATTACCGTTTGAAAATTCTATCCCGACCGACCTTGCAAGTCCGGTCCATTCCCGAGAGTTTTCCCTGAGGGAAATTTGAGCTCGACCGAACTTGTCAAGTCCGGTCCTATGTTCGGTCGATTCCAGAGACTTATTACCGTACAAAATTCTAGGCATGACCGACCTTGCAAGTCCGGTCCCAAGGTCGGTCCATTCCAGAGACTTAATTCCTTCACAAAATACAAGCCTGACCGAACTTGTAAGTCCGGTCCTATGTTCGGTCGATTCCAGAAACTTCCTCCGGCAGTGTAAACTGAGCTCGACCGACCTTGCAGGTCCGGTCCCTAAGGTCGGTCGGCTCCAGAACCTTGTTTCTAAATTCTCTTTTAACCCAAACTTCTCCTCATATATCCTAATATGTATATAACCTCATTTGGGCACCTCAAATGCACCTTAAGCCAACCACTAACACTTTAAATCACTCACCAACATCCACTTTAATCATTATGCATTTTTCCTTGTAACTATGCCAACACTTGTAACATTTTCCACTAGGTTTCTAGGTGGTGGTTCATACCTAATGTAACCACTATGCCAAATGTTTCCCCACCACTATAACATCATCTCCCAAGCATCTTTCACCATCAAAACTCTTTTATGCATTTACTTAAAGTTCCTCACAAGCTTATGCTTCCATCCATCAACACATTTTTCCTTCCTAGTTGTTTACCAACATTTGCCTAAGTCCTAGATACTCAAATACATTCTCTTGATTCCTAAATCCATTCATAGTGATGCCTAAGTCATTATAGCTCATTAAAACACTTTATCTCACCCCTTTTTCATCAAGACAACCTCTAAAACTTCCTAGTACTGTGGAGGGTGATTTTCGGATGAGGGGGGGTCTATCTAAATATGGTCTGACAAAAAGCCTAGATCCTAAAATGCCATTCTGTGGAGGGTGAAAACTCATTATTCTGGCATCCCTCAAATACCTAATAAATCGTCCGTCTTTCCCAAAAAGCATAAAGGGGAATGCAAGTGTGCACTACACCCGCTCTCAATGGGCCCCACGCGGACTTATGCCTCTATAAGGCGGAATTGACTAGAGTCGCCACCTAGTTTGACCTAAGGAACTAGGAAGGAAGGGAAGAAGGGTTCTAAGAACCGTTAATTGACTCTGAGATTATTGCCTATGGATAGGACTTATCCGGTCATACTAGAGATTCGTGTGGGTTCGCACTGGGTTACACCCCTTAAAAGTGGCAACGACCACGACTTCGGATTGGTGCGAGGAAACTCGGTCTCCAATTGTCGGGATTGCCTTCTTTCAAAACCTTATTGAAGAGATTCAGTTTAAAAGCTAAGGATAGGATTAGAACGAAAGAGAGAAAGAGAGTGGATGAGGCAAGCTTTTCTGCCAAGCTAGCGCCAAGGAGAGGAATTGCTGAATTCGGATGAGTGTAGAATGAGAATTGGGAAAACTCTGAGTGAGTGAATAGATAAGACTCGGAGCCTGATGGTTTGAAGCTTGTGAGAGCCGAAGAAGGTTTGAGTGTTTGAGAGCTATGAGGGTCTCTTAGAAGGGGAAAGGGGGGTTTTTTGTTTTGAATGGGGTCGCACCCTAGATGGGCTGCCTACGTACTCAACACCCTGTTGAGATCAGACCTTACGTAGTTCACGTTTTGGAGATGTTTGAAGTTTCGGATTTGAGGGGGTAGTCTGTGAGACGCTCGAGTCCATGAGACGTTTGAAACCTTGAGATGTCGAAGTCTGTGAGATGCTCGAATCTGTGAGACGCTCGGGTCTGTGAGATGTTCAGGTCTGTGAGACATTCAAATCGTTGGGATTACAAAGTCTATGAGATGCTCGGGTCTGTGGGACATTTAGATTCTTGAAATGATGAAGTCTGTGAGACGCTCGGGTCTGTGAGATGTTTGAGGCTTGAAAGGGTTATCAAATTTCAAGAGGTTCGGCTTTTTGAGGAGCTGAGGATTTTTGAGGTGTTTGAATTTGATAAGTCTATTGAGATGTTCGAATCTGTTGAACTGCGGAGACATTCGAGTCTGTTGAGCTGTTGAGACGGTCGAGTCTGTTGAGCCGCTGAGACGGTCAAGTCTGTTGAGCTGTGGAGACGGTCAAGTCTGTTGAGCTGCTGAGACGGTAGAGTCTGTTGAGCTGTTGAGACATTCGAGTCTGTTGAGCTGCTGAGACGCTTAGAGATTCGAGATGCTTGACTTCAAGGAGTTTGGAGTTTCTAGGAGTTTGAGATTTATGATGTTAGGAATTATTTGGGATTGAAATGAAGTTGAATCGGAATTTGAAATGGGTTTTCGAAGTGAATAAATTTTTCAATTGAGTTGAGATTGGATGAAGTTTGAATGAATTGGAATTGAGATGAATTGAATTTGGATTTGATTTGGAAATGAGTTGATTTGGATTTGGATTTGAATTTGATTTGGAAATTGAGTTGATTTAGATTTGGATTTGAATTTGATTTGGAAATTGAGTTGATTTAGATTTGGATTTGAATTTGATTTGGAAATTGAGTTGATTTAGATTTGGATTTTTGGGCTGCGTTTGAAATGATTTTTGGGCCTCAAATTGAATTGATTTTGGAATTGAATTGGTTTGGGCCGAATGGATATGGGCCTTAATACATGGGCCGGATTAGGCCTTAAAATTACTTAACTTAACTTAATCCCGTAGGTTCTTAGGGTCCTAATCATTACTACCCTACCAATGGCATACCTTATTACCAATTACCATCCTTAGAAGTCAATTCTTTTTTTTTTTATTTTTAGGCTCGACCAAACTTCCGACCGACCTTACCCAAGGTCGGTCCATTCCAGAACACATTACCGTTTGAAAATTCTATCCCGACCGACCTTGCAAGTCCGGTCCCCAAGGTCGGTCCATTCCCGAGAGTTTTCCCCGAGGGAAATTTGAGCTCGACCGAACTTGTCAAGTCCGGTCCTATGTTCGGTCGATTCCAGAGACTTATTACCGTACAAAATTCTAGGCATGACCGACCTTGCAAGTCCGGTCCCAAGGTCGGTCCATTCCAGAGACTTAATTCCTTCACAAAATACAAGTCCGACCGACTTGTAAGTCCGGTCCTTGTTCGGTCGATTCCAGAAACTTCCTCCGGCAGTGTAAACTGAGCTCGACCGACCTTGCAGGTCCGGTCCCTAAGGTCGGTCGGCTCCAGAACCTTGTTTCTAAATTCTCTTTTAACCCAAATTCTCCTCATATATCCTAATATGTTATAACCTCATTTGGGCACCTCAAATACACCTTAAGCCAACCACTAAACACTTTAAATCACTCACCAACATCCACTTTAATCATTATGCATTTTTCCTTGTAACCATGCCAACACTTGTAACATTTTCCACTAGGTTTCTAGGTGGTGGTTCATACCTAATGTAACCACTATGCCAAATGTTCCCCACCACTATAACATCTCCCAAGCATCTTTCACCATCTAAAACTCTTTTATGCATTTACTTAAAGTTCCTTCACAAGCTTATGCTTCCATCCATCAACACATTATTTCTTCCTAGTTGTTTACCAACATTTGCCTAAGTCCTAGATACTCATACATTCTCTTGATTCCTAAATCCTTGATAGTGATGCCTAAGTCATTATAGCTCATTAAAACACTTTATCTCACCCCTTTTTCATCAAGACAACCTCTAAAACTTCCTAGTACTTCCTTAGTCATTAAATCTCCTTAGAAATCTTAAACACTTAGTTCTCCTTTAAATTTTGTCATGGGTTCTCTAGTATATAGTACATCCTAACACTTGGTTTTTCTCCATCAAACAACCAATATCACTCAAATTCTCATCAAACACCTTAACACACAATTTACACCAAAACTACACCACATCATCATATAGTGCATAAACTTAAATGCTTGGCACTTAGGCCCTTAAATGACAATAATCTTAACCACTTTCCACATATATTTCCTTTAACCTGCGAATACACACAACAAGGCTCCCATTGAAATAAAATGCTTCTTGTACTTCACCTTGATATCCTTAAACTATCTCTTTTTCCTCATTTGCTCCTTAGTCACAAGTTCACAATCATGATCATTGTTTCTCCTAGGTCATATATAACCCTTTTCTAATGTAAACTCTACACCTAAACTCACCACATATCTAAATCCCATTCCTTAAACAATAAAACACCTTAAGGTAAGTAATTTACCTTGTTCTTTACAAGCTTTAAAAACTTCTTCCTTAGGTTTTTCCTTGCTCAATCTCGGTCACCAATATATATCTCCTTGCCAATGTTTAACCAATATCCAATGACTCCAATGAGTGCTAGATATACATTAACCCTAAGGAACAAACCCTAGGTTAAAAATGTGCTTTAAGGTATTAAGGTGATTGTTTTACCTTGGTTTCTCAAGACAAGCTTGGATATGAAGCAAGAAGGACCTCCTCAATCCTTTGAAGAGTAGAAAACAAGCTAGAAAAGGCATTAAAATGAAGCCTCATGAGCATACATTTTCGGTCAAGAAGAAAAGTGATGGAAACCTAGATTTTCTTACACTTTCTTTACCTTAAGAGAATGGAGAACCAATGGAGTCTCCAACTTGAATTTCCTCCTCTAATGGTGGTTTGGCTTGGCACCAAATCAAAGCTCTTGGAGTTTTGAAAAGATAGAAAGAGAGAGCTTGAGCTAACTCAAAGGAATATGTAATTTGTTTTGGTTTTGGAGCTAAAATGAGTAAGTTGTGTGCAAGAGAAGGTGGAGCTAGCATGGAGATGTGCTTCACGTTAATGGAGAAGGAGAGAGGAGCAGCTCAAATCGTGGGAACAAGAAAGAATGAAGAGGTGAGGAGAGAGAGGTGAGTAAAATGAGATATTTATCTTATAAAGTAAATAGTACTTTTGCTTTATGGTTATTATTTACTTAATGACTAATGAAGGTGGTGACTCACCTTGTAAAAAACCGTCCCCCATTAGGTAACAAGGGTACTTAAGTCTTTGTTGACCAAATATCTCACTTATATTGACTTATGTTTTAAACTAGCTTAATTAAATTACTATTCACAAAACAAGGCACATTGTTGTGAAATTTTTGATTTCCCATTGATATAGACTTCCAAATGTGATACTATATAGTACACATGTTAATTAAAGAGTAATGACGGACATTTAGCCATTCAAAACTCATTTACAAGACAATTTTTCAAAAATGTGCTTTAAGACTCCTTAAAGCACATTTTGTGTTTTAACTTGTTTCAAGCTTGGTTTTCTTTGGTAATTGATTTAAAATGACCATTAGGATATTACTAAGGTCTTAGAACAATATTTGGGTACTCTCCCAAGTCTTCAAGCTTAGAGCACGTTTTTGCTTAAACTGCTCTTTTGGTGTTTCCTTATATTTTCTTTGATTAGAAATGTTTCTTAATGTTTCTAAGGCATTATTTAGCCTCCTTATATCTTAGTTTATCATTTAAACACCATATCTAAGTTTGGGGTATTTCAACTTCCGTTGACTACGCCACCTGTTGATGACCAATCATACTTGGGTGTTAATGAGTTAGACAAACAGCATTAACTGTCATTCATCAGTTTGTTCGGCTCGACTATGTCCGCTCTATGGGGTAGTCCTCTGAGCTTTCCTCTTTCGGGGTTGTATGTCTTTAATTCTTGGTAGGTTACTGCTTAAGTTCATTCCCTCTGTCCCTGTTTCCGGGGTTTACCAACATCTTCAATGAAGAATGTTTATCACTGATATTCTTAGTGATCATTCTGGGTGTCTTATCTCGTTCTCGTAGGAAGACGTTCTGTCAACAGTCTCTATGGTATCTTATAATACATTCCTTGTATGTTATTGCTTACATTGTGGTTTGCTCGGATTACTAAGCGATCTCTTAGGTTCTTCTCTTGAGATCCTGGTTTGGTGTTCTTACCGTACTGTCGGTTGTTGTTGTTGTTGTAGTAGGTTGTACCGTTGCTAGAATTTATGTCGTCCGGTATTCCGTCCAAGTTCACTCCCTGCTGACCGGTGTGTCGACTCATCCATCATGGTCAGGCCGTCAGGCCTTTCCAAGGTTTCATCCTTCCGTTCTTATAGATTTACAGTCTGGTATTGGTGTGTACTACAACTGTAGTGTTCTGTTATCTCGCCATGATGGCTTTCCGTGTAGCTTAACTGTGGTAGCACTTGCTATGGCAAGTGCGCCATGCAAGATGGGCTACCGGTACCGTGTGCATCGGTAGTGGTACTTCCACCTAGTTTCCATATCTTTGGTAGTCCTCGGGACTCCTTTTATGTTCCCTTATTTTGGATATCTAGCCATCCGGCAGTTTCCTGGTCGGTTTGACAATACTGTCGTTTGCGAGGGCGTTCCTCTTGTTTTGAGGGAACCCCTCGTTACTTACTTATGTCTTAATCCTCGCTCCCATCTTCACGTATTTTGTCGTGATTACTAAGTAATGGTTCTCCCTTAGGCACTACATCGTAGTCCTATTCCGGTATACGGTAGTACCCGTTCTTATCGTCGCCTGCTCTATGTCGGCCAGGTTTTATAACCTTGTTGTATGGGGTTTGGAGTTCCCGTTTCTAACTAGTCCTTCCAGTAATCTTAACTCTCATGCTTGGTATTATCCCACTGTTATGCTCATTCGGACCACTGTCTGGTACTCATATCAATTCTCTTTCCCTATCCATTGCACTCGTAGTGTTTTGCTTATCATTGGTATAGCGGGTTATTTCGACTGCGTAGCATGTCGACCCATGTTGCCGGTAATTTCCATTCTCTTACTGATAGAATTCCATTGGTAGCGCCTGTTTCACTAATGCGCTCCATTAAAACGTTCAAGTTCTCATAAACTGTTGTTCAACAAGATGTTTCTCGTATTGCTTACTGTAACTAACTACCAGATGGGTTTTCCCGAGTAAGAGAAGGCTTTCTTCTCTCTAGCATTTGTTCCCCATAATTCAAGCAAGGGATGTGGAGGGCGGGTCTAGGTACTATGGATATCCGGTAAACACCGGGAAGTCCTAGCTAACGCACCTCTCACTCTAACACTCAACCCTTAACCCATAACTCAAACTCAACCTCAGTATTCTCCTAAGTTCGGTAATTCTTGTCTTCAGAGCGTAACTACGCTCTGATACCACTTTTTGTAACACCCCATCTCAATCCAAATGTGGTCTCGCAACTTAACAACATATATATATACATGTCACAACGGAATTCATTACACTCCAGGACCTTGCCACGGTCTGATTGACAGAATATACCGAACATTAGTACATACAAATCTTAACCAATACATATCCTTCTTACAATCCCTCACAACCTATACATCTTACTAACTCAAATTTCCATACGAGTATACATGCACAACTCGTAGGCCACACTTAACCCGTAACGCTTGTACCCCATCTTACTCTCGTGACGGCCGCCTCCTGATGTTCACCTGTGTAGTAAAAACAGCCCCCAGGGGGGGTCAGCACGAATGCTGGTACGATCCTCTCATGGCCCCCAAGCTAACGTGGCTACGACGACTAATTGTCGATAGCATGGAGGTTGATTAGATGCACAACATAATAGAAAGTGCAATAAACAACAAACCAATTATGAACAATCAAAGTTCAAACACAATGAACGTCTTAAATGCATTCCCTTAATTAGTGAGTCAATTATTTCACTCCTTAAGTTACGCTTCCTTAATCTTAGTCCATCCTTATCTTACCTCAATCTTAGTCTTAGAAAACAACCATCCTTTAAAAAGGAATGGAAGTAGCTGATCTCAGTCTTATAATACAAACCATCCTTTAAATAGGAATGGTTGCAACTTATCTCAACCTTACCTTATATATGCCAACCGTTCTCTCATTGGGAACTGGTTAACCCTTAGTTCGTTGTTTATTTTTGTAGGGCTTGGTTAACCCTAGCTAGCAGCAGGACACTTACCGGCAATAAACAACATTCTTAAATTGTTGGGGATGTAGGCTAGATCCCCCCACGCCATCTTAATGCCACCTACCTTGGACTGGATGTCCAATGTAGCTGAGCCGGTCAACCGACCCTAGGCTACAAGTCCGAAGACAAGTCCTTAAGCGGAAGTCGGATCTGCTTTAGATACCGACCCCCTTTCCTTAGCATGCATGACCGGAGTCAGTCCCGGGTTCCTCACTCCCCCCCAAGTACCAGTTAGTAGAAGTCTTAAGACAATGTTTGTTGGTTAAACCTCTTTCGGTTACTAACAAACTAATATTAGGGGGTGTTCCTTAGTCTCACACGATTCCTTACTAAACGTTAGTTAGTAGGTTCTCACGGTAAGTTGTGTTAGTTGTCAAACATCACACAACAATACAATAAACATAATGTTCCGGTTGCATGCTTAATCTTGTTTAGTGAGCACACAAAAACAAATAGCACACAAGCCGAGGGACACCTCGTTAGCAAGCAGGTCACAAGAAGAACTGTACCGTTCACCGTTGGTCGTTCGGTTGCTTACTCTCCTCTGGAGTCCAAATTCTCAAACCCTAAAACATTCATTAAATTTTAGGTTGTTAATTACTTTTCCAATAAAGCTAACTTACTTAACTCACTTAGTCACTAATGATCCCCATCTAACACCACTTAAGTTCTTATAAACTTAATCTTAAGTGAATCACTTCTCCTCATACCTTATACTTATTCACCCACTTAATTATCATTGTTACCCACCAAACATGTCTTAAACAACCTTATATTATCATTACATATCAATCCCCACCATTAGATATCATTTCCTAACCTTAAACAAAGTTTTTGGTCAAAACAGCACCGCGTCCGAACTTGTGTCCGAGCTTACCAAGTTCGGACGCAAGTCGAGACTCAAAAGGGTGCAACCAGACGTGTGTCCGAACATTTGTCCGAACTTCCCTAAGTTCGGACATAGGTTGAGGAAAAATCAAAGGAAGAATTTCAAGTGTCCGAACTTTGAAGGCCGGACAGAAGTCCGGACATTGGTCGAGAATCAGAAAATTAAATCACACAGGCATGTCCGAGCTTCCAAATTCGGACGGAAGTTCGGAAAGCCAGAATACTCATCTTCTATACCTTAAAAACTTATCTCCTTCTTGCAAAAATGCCCAACTCTTCAAAGTGTCCCATTATGTCTTAATACCATATAGGCACTTAAACTTACCTTAGAACATCTCTAAAACCTCCTTAACCATTTTCTCCATCCTTACAAGAATTCCTAACACTTGTTACTTATTTCCTTATTTTTCCAACATGTAATTTTTGTCTAAAACTCTAACTATCCAAAGTGTTTCCTTCCCAATCAATATAACTTCTCCCTAAGCATTATTGCATATCCTCTTTGCTTGCTAAACTTCCAAGGTTATCTTGCATGTCATGCAACAATTCCTTTCTCTTCCTTTTGTATCATCAACCTAAACTCATGAACTTACCTATGCATTTCTCCCATCTTCTTAGCACCTTACTTAACCTTGTTCTTCTTACCTTGAATATCCTACATCCTCCTTAGACATTTCCATCTCCTTTTACTCAACTTACTCACCATTCTCATGATCACACGCTCTTTTACATTCCTAGTCATTTTTCTTGACATTTGACTACATTCTCTTCAATTTCACCTCCATCACCCATGTCCACTCATTACCATCCAGCTAGACCTTATTAATCCACTACTAGCATCTTCACCACTTACACAAGACATCAAAACTTCTCATCGTTATATTCCCTAGTTCATACCTAAAACATCTTAAAACATTGTACACCATTTCCTCCAAATTTTTTACACAAGTCTTACCATCCCTCATACCATGACTTTGGTGTGTTCATTACACTCATCTAAACTCTAATTTCCTCATAGACAATTCTAGGTCATTCTAAACCTCCAGAACTCCTTAGTTAACTCATTTCCACTCAATTCCTCAGAATGATCCCTAGTGAATCCTAGGTCATATTAACTCACCACCTCCACTTAAACTCTTTGTTTTCTACTCAAATTTTGCTATAGCTTCTCTAGTATTTTATCATGCCCAAATGCATTGTTTTCCTCATTTAACCATCTCACACACATCAAGTTCTTTCTCATCTTATTTTCTCACCCAATTCGGCTAATTCATAATAAACTCAATATTGTGCAATAATCTTAAATTGCATAGCACCAAGGCTCTTAAATAACATGGCTCTTAGGCCCTTAATGACTTAAACTAAACACTGAATTTCCCACATATAAAAGCTTTCAACCTGCGAATACACCCATCAATCTCATAGTAGTTATAATGCTTTAAAATCCATCTTAGACTTATATTACTAACTCATTCCCATTGGCCCCTTAGTCACAAGTTCTTAGGCTTGTTTAAGTTCTTTTTCCTAGGTTATGTAACCCATTACTTAATGTAAGCTTAAGCTACATTAGTACTTTTCTAAATACCACCCCTTAAACCTTAAACCACCATTAGGTAAGCATTTTACCTTATTTTTCCAAGCTTATCTTAACTTCCTCCTTAGACCTTCTTCATGGATGAATCTCGGCCACCCATTAAATTTCCTTTTCCAATGTTCTAATCAATATTCAATGACTCACATGAGTGCTAAACAATACACTAACCTTAAGGAATGAAATCTAGGTTAAAATGTGTTCTAAGGTATAAAAGTGGATGATTACCTGAATTCTGAATTCTAAGTAGACTTGGGCATTGAATGAAATAGGACCTCCACTAGTCCTTGGTGAATAAAACAAGCTAGAATAAGGCATAAAAACAAAGCCCCATGAGTAGTAATTTTCGGCCATGTATAAGAAGTGGTGGAAACATGGTTTTTCTTACATTTTCATTACCTTGAATGAATGGAGAACCAAATGGGCTCTTCAAACTTGATTTTTCTCCATCAATGGAGTTTTCTCATGGCACCAAACTTGAGCTTTGGAGGATTTGAAAAGATAGGAATGAAGGCCTTGATCTAACTAAGAGAAATCTATGCTTACTTTTCAATTTGGAGCAAAGATGAACATTTGGTGAGCAATTGAAGGTGGAGGCACCATGGATGGAGCTCTCTCAGTTTTGGAGCAGGAGAGGAGAAGAAGAAACCGTGGGTGAAGGTGGGAAATGAAGAAGAGAGGAGAGATATAGGCTATTAAAGGATATTTTGCTTTATAAAAGCAAATAGTAACTTTACCTCTTTTCCTATTCTTTTCCTTTAATTGTTTAGTCATGTGGTGACTCCCCACATCAAAAACCGGCCCCCTATTATAATTGGAGATATTTATGGTCTTGTTTGACCATTTAATTTGACTTAGTTGACTAAGGACTAAACTAGGCTTCCTAATGTGATACTAATTAGCACACATGTTGATTAAGATATAATCATAGGCATTTAGCCACTCAAAACACATTTCTAAGACAATTTCTCAAAAAGGTGCTTTAAGGAGTCTTAAAGCACATTTTGTGTTTAAGCTTGTTTTTGAACTTGGTTTTCTTTGGTAATTGATTGAACATGTCCATTAGCATGTTACTAAAGTCTCATAATGGTATTTTGGTGCTAATCAAAGTCACTCCAAGCTTAGAGCATGTTTTTGCCCAAATTGCCCTTAAGGCATTTTCTTGTATTTTCCTTGGTTTAAATTGTCTACCAATCTTTCTAAGGCATATTTTAGCCTTACCACATCATAAATTGATGTTTACTTAGAATACTTAGGTTTGGGGTATTTCACCTCTTCCCTTGCTTGAATCAAAGAATTGATTCAACACCATTCAACCATCTAGTTGAGCTAGATTACGAGCCATCAGAAGAGAGTTTCTACTTTAACTTCATGAAGTCCTTCCTCCCTATGAAGTTAACTACCGATATGTCTCCTCCTTTGTGCTTCATCAAGACAATGAGGATGCCTACATCCTCAACTATGAGAAGGAGGAGCTATCACCTCCCTCTAAGTCATTAGAGGAGAGTGCCACCATGGACTTCAAGGAGCCACCTCCCTCTGAAGTTGAGTTTCATAATCTGGGAGCCCCGGGTTTTTTGAACCTTATCCTATGTTGATCGTGTTTCTTTTCTCTTCCATTCTTAGGATTTGGGCTTGCTTGATTTTGTAGTGTCAAGCATTAGCGAGACAAAAGTCAACAAAGAGGGACTGGACCATCATTTCTAATTGGGAATATTTCTAGTCTCTTAATGGGAACTTGATCTAGAATGTCTCGATAAAGCGGCACTAGGGCTAGAATGTATTGACAATATGGTACTTGGGCCAGAATGTGTTTAGGGTTGTGGGCCTGAATATCGTTGGTATGGTAGCTAGGCACATGGGCCAGAAATATGAGCAGGTTACTGGGCCGAGAGGGACTTCAGAGTCCGAGTGACATCAACTTTAAGTATCGTGGATTACTTCAAGTTCATGTGGATATCTATTCTACGGGCGTAAACCCAAATGGGCTAAAATGAATTATTCAAATCTTTGGCCTAAAGAGATATTACCCAGATCTAAGATTTTGGGCCGAAGCCCAAGCGAAAAGTTTACCTCGACTAGAATTGGCCTTTGGGCCGAGAGACTAATCAAAACATGGAGGTAAATCACAAAGGTTAGTATGCATGTCCTCAGGAGACGGTTCGATCAAATAGGTATGGATCGACCCAGAGAAGTGCTTGGGGCTCGGGCCTAGGTCACCACAAAGGGATAGGGTTTTACGCACTATCCTCTTTGGGCTTTTCCTCTTTTTTCACATCCCCGTGAGGTGTACGCCTACGGTCAAGTCTTTGACTGACCAAACGTTGGGCTCGGTAAGGGTACTGTTGGAGAGATGCTAGAGGCTAAAGCCCAGATATTAAAGGGATGTAGTTGACACGACATCCACCTCTTTTCCTCCACTCATTCACATCACCTAAAGGTGTGAGTCTCAGACAGGGACCGCCTAAAGAGAAATAATGTACATGAATGTAAATTAAACAATACAATAAAAGCCTAGAATGAAATTTTCAAGTTAAGCCCTCTTACCTTAAAATTAAGCTAGTTAAAATTAAGGATTATATCCCCAGCAGAGTCGTCAATCTGTGAGCCCCGGGTTTTCTAACCTTATCATATGTTGATCGGGTTGATTAAGACCTATTCACGTTCTAGGTTTGCTTATAAGTTAAGTCTAAAAACTATGTTATTAAACAAAAGTCTTTATAACCTAAAATGAGCCCATAGGAGCCTATTCAGAGTCGTCACCTAACTTTAACCTATAGTAAACTAGGAAAGATTGAGATCGGGTTCGGGGGCTTGGTATATAGTTTTTCCGGGTTCAAATTACTTTCACTACCCTTCGAAGCTATTTTGCCTCTACTTATGTCATGAAAGGCTTATTATAAAGTCTAATTAACATATGTGTGCATACTTTTGTATTTTTGTTTTTTTTAATATTTTTTGACTAAAATTAAAAGTGAGAGCTTAAATTACCTAAACTAAGGTTTCTAATGCCGAATTAGGTCAAATTTTTTTGATGTCAGTGACCACGGACCCTAATCTATCAAATTAATCAGAATATTTGAATTTGCAAAAGATTGAAATTTCGAAGTGTTCGGGGCCATGGACAGGGTATCCATAGGCCCAGAATTTAATAGAAAATCAATAAACTGATTTTTGGCACCGTCCGTAGGTGGTCTGAGATCCCGGAAACGCAATCTGTGGGCCTCGACCACCACTAGACGGTGGTTTTGACAAGGTTTCTGATGGTGTTATTGACTCAAATGTTATGGATAGGTGGCCTCAAAGATTCTAAGCATGTTAGTGATTGAAAGTTTTCAATTTGAACTCAAAATAAGCACAAAACTTGGTAAACAAGTAAATGCATAGAAAACAAATTTAAAGTTTAGTTTTTGTTGGAAAATTGTGTAGGGAGTATGTGGAGTTCTTAGGTTTAAGTTTGATGGTCCCTAACCTGTTTTGAAAGCTCCAAGTGTCGTCTTAGCTTGACGGGATTCTTTGATTGGTTTGTTGGTAGTCCTCCATTTGGGCAACAACTTCTAGCTTCCGACTCCTAATTCCTTGTGTTGTTAACCACTTTTTACTTCTAGTTTGTGGTGTTTTGATGTTTAGAAGTTTGTTTGAAGATTAAAATTTGAAGCTTTAGTGAATATTTCGGTAAGATTTCAGTTTGGCAGGGTTGGAAAACATGGAAGGCAAGTTGAGATAGTTGATTTCTGACCTCAGAAAGGTTATGGTTCATGTTTGGATCGTTTGGGAAGGTCTAGTTTTATAGGAAACACATGGCCAATTGATAAAACATTTTTTTATCAAAAATCTTTATAATGTTTTAAGGGACTCTGACTTTTTAAAAAAGGCTACAGTCCGAGAAAAATACTGAAATTATAACCATAGATAAAGGAAAATTTCTATAAATTTTGAGAGTTGGGATCAGGTTTTTTTGATAAAAACCAACCAGATAAAAATGTTACAATCCGGAAACACTCATAATTAATAACTTATTATTGCAAATTTTAAATTTCTAATTTCCAACGGGGTTATTCTCTAAAAATCATCCTTTATCATGAGTTAAAATTTCATGACATTTTGACTTGATTTGGGTATTTTTAAAAAGAGAGAGAAAATTACAAAAATGTTTGAACTTCTTTTTAAAACTTCGGGTTAAGGTTCTAGATGAAAGTTTTAAGTTTTATGACTGTGTGTAGTCATGTTAACCATGTGAAAATTTTATTCTAATGTTTGAAGAATGTATCTTTCTAATTCGAGGTTATTTCATGAGTTAATTATTAAGGAAATTAGCTTATAAATTGAAAGCTATATTTCCAAAATAAAAGTTATCCAAAAATTATGAAATGCCTTTCATAATTACTTTGGTGTTTGAAGATGTTTTGGGATGGTGAACAAGTCATATGAAAATAGAAAGTCCGAGAATGTCCTTGAAGAATCCCGACTCGGTGCATTTTGACCATTTTGTCCTTTGTAACACCCCAACCCGAAATCTAATAACCTGAACGACGATCGCTCCCAAATAAATTTAAACTGCAGCGGAATAAATTACAATAAACGGGTGGTATTACAATGCCGTTAGCCACCCTTGTGACTAACAAGGCTAACTCCAAATACAAATCTCAAAAGTCACGGTCTGAATACGAATACAACCCGAGATACTAGGAATCAAACTCAAAGGTACAATAATTAAGTAAAACAAATAACTAGTAGTAGACTCACATAGCCTGGTCTACCCCACCTACACTCGGTGTGGTAATCTTCTCAACTTCAGGTACCTGGAAATGTTTAGCCATGAAATGGCTCAGCAAAATAATTGCCGGTATGGAAAACGTGCAGCCCATCGGCTACTGGGCCACACCAACTATTTTGTCGAATACATGCAGTTCATTTATAAAGCTGTAAACAAGCATAACAGGGTAATATCAAGTATCCAAACAAGGACAACAATGTCACATTGAACAAGACTCAGAAGGTCAAGTTAGATGATCTGTAACCCTTTAATAGTAGTCGGGTCCACACAATGGGACTGACAAGGTATATAAGAGTGTGTCAATATAATGAAGGTATAGTGACCTTGTTATAAGAGGTGGGTAACAGTTCCCTCAGAAGATAACGTAGGTTAACTCCTGTACTTCAAATGGTGGGTATCGTACCCTCGAGAGAAATAAAGTCTTCCTCTCAACTTAAAATGTTCCGGTACGGTCCCGGTGAGTGGACAAGTGCACACCCAAAACTCCCGTCGCGACGTAAATTGAATAGGAGACGACCTGAGACAGGTACCACTCCTGTAGTATGCATGGCCAGATCCAACTGGGCTCCTCGTTCTCGTAGTATAGAATTGTTAGGTGTCAACCAAGTATGTTAAATAAGAACACAATGCGTATTGTCAGTTGCCACGTTTAGGACAACGACGTTTGTTATAAAGTGAAGTTAGTGAGAAACTTGAGTACAAGTTCTCGGTATAAATAAGCACAGGTATTTAATCCACTGGTAATGTAGTGTTGTATGCGTGGGACATACATGTTACAGTTAGCATCGACACACACATAAAATAACACAAAAGTGCATAAGAGTAGTACAACATTTTACATTAATTATCTTGGTCGTTATTTCAAACAACAGATAGCACACAAGCCGGTGTAATCCGGTAGCAAACAGGTTGCAAGAATCCCATACCGTTCACCGTAGATTGCAGTTGATTATACCCTGGTCAACGTCTGGTCAAGTATAGTCCTAGAACAAGATTAACTGAGAGGGTTAATTTATGTTACCCTTGTATATTAATTTTATTGGATTGTTCAACAATTCCTTAGTTGTTATTTCATGTGAGATTTATCTCTTCATACTTAGATAGTTTCTTGAACTTCTTAATCTTACTTACAATTAAGGTGTTCTTATATTTTTCCCAAATCATATAGTCTTAACTAACAACTTACAAGGTGTGGTAATTCCTTTTAATTACCTTAAGATTTAATGTATATCTTACTTTGTTGTTTCCTTTTTGATTTAATTATAAATCCTTAAATATATACTCCCTCCGTCCTGAATTGACCGTCCTGTTTACTATTTGGACATGTCGTTTGACTTTAATTTTTAACATATAAGATAAATTAATTTTGAAAATTTAAGTTTTACATATGATTCCTTACATGATAAACTATATGTTACAAAATTTAGTTTTATAAAATTATTTTATCTTATATGTTTAATATTGAAATGGAAAAATGTGCCATAAAGCAAACAGGACGGTCAATTCAGGACGGAGGGAGTATATGTGTATATATTTATCCATGTACTATTTATGTTACATGTTTTTTAATTGTCTAGATGACATAATAACTTTATAATTTGTCAACTATATTTATATGCCATACATGGACATAATATTCTTATAGTTTTATTATTCTCCTTTTAACCATAAATAATATTTATTGGTTACCTTTAAATTCCTTATAACTATATATGCCATAGTTTTAATTCCATAATTCCTTTAATCAAAATTCTTTCTTCTAATTCTTCCAAACATCCATATAGGACCTGTACTTATTTAAATCTAAATTCTTACCCTTATATTTTGGTTATTTACAAAACAACCACATTAATTCATAAACTTTATATTTAAATTCTAATCTCATTATATTATATAGTTTTAATTCCTTATTTAATTATATTACAAAGCCACCACTAATATTTTGGTATATAGCTTTTGAATATTATAACTTTCGAAAATTACAACTTAGCCCCTCAAATTCTCGGCCTATATATATATATTCTATAATTACAATTTAACCATAAAATCTTATAATCTTTACATAATGCCTTATAAACTATAGTTTTAATTTTAATCCTCCATAATTGCCGAATTCATATATAAATTCTTAAATTACAAATCTAACCCAAAGCAATTCGGCTTTGTCATATACTTTCCATTAATTACATTTTCACCCCAAAACTTTATAATAGTTACTTAATAACTTATAAACTATAGTTTAAATATTTAATTTCTCAAAATTTCGAAAGTGAACTTCATAATTCTCTTAATTATACATTCGCCCCATATTAAGTTCCAAACTTTCATAATAACTTTTATAAATTACATAATAGCCCAAAACTTTATAAATTGTTATTTTAACACTTGTTTAAATTATCTAAAAATCATAAACTTAATTCCTAACCTTATATTATATCATATTTATCCCAAGGAAGCCTTTAACTCTCGGTTTTCATAATTATACACCAAACTTTGTAAAAATTACATTTTAGCCACATAACTTAATTAATTAGCCATTTAAGCACTAATAAAATATTTTTAACTCTCCAAACTTTATAATATAATTTATATACATAAGTAGCTCATTAAAACCTATTCTTCACCTAGACATTCGGCCATAATTAATAGTTACCATATAGTATATAAAAGTAGATTTATATGTCAAAATAATTATACATAAATTCATATGAGTTATATAACTCATGTAAAAATTATTGTAATGTCTTATATTGATTCCTAGCTCAAAATAAACATTTTTACCCTTGACAATTCGGTATGAACAAGATGTAACTAGGTAATTTTGTGACAAAATGTGTCTTAAGGTAAATATTTTCCATATATGTTATAGATTATATTTTTGGTATATTATACCATATAGTTTCGGTTTTAGATACCCTAGGAGATGTACATAATTTTTGTATAATTTTTAGAAGCTTAACCAAGCTTAAAACATAAAGATTAGCTTAGTAAACTTACTTCTTAATAAAGGTGGTTAAGTGCTTGAACTCTTCTTGAATCTCCAAGCTTTCTCCAAAGGAATTTGATGCTCCACTTCGGTTTTATGCAAGGGTGAAGGAGTTTAGGAGTTAGATCTTTAACAAAGATCTTAAGTAGATTTGTAAGTAGTTTTCCAAGGATTTACCTTAAGCTTTTCTCCTTATAAATTCGGCTCACTTAAGTGGATGAAGAACAAACTTTCCTTCATGAAAATGAAGAAGAAAAGAACCTTAGAAGAAGTAGAATCGGTTACACATAAAAATGTGCTTTAAGGATTTTCAAGCATGATGAAAATACCTTAAGGTAACTTGAGATGCTCCTTGGATTAATGTTGATTTAGACAACCTCCTTGGAGTATATGTTGATGCCGAATGCTATGGTTGTGCTAGGAAGAGTTTTACTTCAAGGCTTGACAAGAAATGCTAGGAAATTACCTTAAAGATGAAGATAGAAGTTAAATCTCCATTAATGGACTTAAGAGCTTCAAAGGAAGAAGATGAAGAGAAGAGAGAGGAACCTTACCAATCGGTGAGTGTGCAAGGGGAAAGAATGAAGCTGCACGTAGGAATAAGAGAAGGCAAGTTTGATTGATTTTTGTTTTGTTAATTTTTAATGTCAATTGACTAGTTTTCATTAGTTTATTCCATAGGTTATTGGCTCAATAAATGCCCATGTTCTATGCATGTTCGGCCATGGATGAGACAAGGCAAGGTGGAAGAAAATAATGTGAGCTATGACAAGGAAATTTAGGTAAGGTTTGTTCTTTGATTTTTCTATGTTATGCTTGTCTTCTTCTTCTGTAGGGACGATTCAAGGTAAATGGAGCCTCTCAATCGGCAATGAAGAGCCAAGGACAAGCAAGGAGGTCACTTGAATTTAAGAAATCAAAAAGTAGAATCTAGATCTACTTTTTGCTTTAATCATTTTGATTTTGTCTAGCTAACATGGCCTTGTTTCCTTGCAGATTTCGACAGCATGGAGGTCAAATGAGACCTACATTCTTTTCCATTAAGTATTATAGCACATGGGAAGGTGAGTCACCATGTTCTATGCCTTTTTAAGTTTTAAATGCAAATTTTATACTAGTTTTTAGGTAGAAAATCGGCCCCTATAGAGCCCTTGTTTGACACTGCCTTTAGTTGATTTAGAGGTCATTTTAACCCTATTTAGATTCATAATTCGTGGCATGTCAAAAACTACAAGGTAATTGCGTAAAACGCGTTTTAGTGACACCCGAAGGTGCGTTTTTGTGCTCTAAGGAATTTTGGGAAATAATTGTCTTATGAGTTCCAAGTGTTTATAAACACTTATTATAGTAAATAATGATATATTAAGATGTTACATTGAGTTATATGGGGTTACATCAACCCATGACATAATTTACGGGCCATCGGGACACTCCCGGGCAAAAAGGAGCGTTAAGAAATCCTTGAGGTTTTTGTTGAATTTTGAGAAACCACTCGTGGGTTCTCTTTAGGATGGTTAATAATGATGTTAGGAACTCTAAGAAAATTTTATAGGAGTTCGTGCCACCTCGGCACTCCTCCGGGCTTTTCGTGCTTTAAGGGGCGTGCGTGAGCACTCCCGAGCGTTTTGCGTTTTTGACTAAATATAGCTTAGGGATCATGTTTATATATTCATATAATGAGTGTATGACCATTTGGTTTGAGTTTTAGAAGGTCATACAAGGTCATGCTTGATCACATGTTTCTAAGCGTTTTAGCGTTTATGGTGAAACGACTATTTTTACGTAACGTTTCATGCATGGGTTTGCATGCGTACGTGAAATGGTTTATATTTGGATTATTTTCCATTAAATAATGGTTTTATAATGTTAATTAGATTTGGGGTATTTCAATCTACCCCCCTTAAAAAGGACTTCGCCCCGAAGTCTCATATAAATTTATAAGGTTGTGGGGGAAACAAGTTCCGTTAAGTATCCACAACTCAATTTAGTTTTTAGGGATCAAGTCCCAAGTCTCTATATTCCTAAGTTCATAGTGTACATCAAACACAACATGAATACTTTGGAAGGTCATATCATATACCTACAATGTAGTGCACTAACACAATAAGTAGTGTAAGTAGTACACATTTCACTTCAAATAGTGCAACGTAGTGCACATAATCTTTCCATTGTAGTGTAACAAGTACACATCAGTAAGTAAAGTACAAGTCATTCAAATACAGTGTTACACAAGAACACATACAAGACAAGTGTCACAGAAATGCACAAAGTGCACAAAATGCACAAAACTCACAAACGAAAAAGGCTCTACCCCCCAAAAAAAGGGGTACGCCCACGTACCCTAGACTAAAGTGTCTAGTCGGTAAATAATGAGGGAAACTTCGCTCGCATATCGCTTCTATTCCCATGTGGCCTCCTACATCATGGTTCGACCAAAGAACCTTTACGAGGCTCACAGACTTGTTTCGAGTATCTCGTGTCTTTCTATCTAAGATTCGTTGCGGTGTTTCCACGTACCGCATTGTTGGTTCTAATGATAGTGTCTCTGGTTGTAGAAATAGAGAAGGATGAGGCATGTATTTCTTAAGCTGAGACACGTGAAAAACATTGTGTACTTTGCCCAACTCTGCTGGCAAATCAAGTCGATATGCCACAAGGCCCACCCGCTCTGTGATAGCGTAGGGTCCTACAAATTTCGGGCTTAGCTTGCCCTTCTGTCCAAATCTGAATACACCCTTCATGGGTGATACTCGTAGAAATACCTGGTCGCCAACTGCGAACTCAAGGTCTCGTCGTCTCTCATCAGCATATGATTTCTGTCTGTCTTGTGCCGCTTTCATGTTATTTCTGATCTGTTGTACCTCTGCCTGAACTTGCTCTAAGTACTCAGGCCCAATGATGACGGTCTCACTAGACTCGTCCCAGCACAAAGGTGTGCGGCAAGGTCTGCCATATAATGCTTGAAAAGGTGACATCTGTATAGAGGCGTGATAACTGTTATTGTATGTAAATTCAATGAGATGTAACCTATCTATCCAGCTACCCTGGAAATCCAAGGCACATGCTCGTAGCATGTCCTCTAAGGTCTGAATAGTCCTCTCTGATTGACCATCCGTCTGAGGATGAAATGCTGTGCTAAGTTTCAATTCAGTTCCAAGTGCTTCGCGAGTAGCTCGCCAATATCGTGAGAGAAAACTGGTATCTCGATCTGAAGCAATAGTCTTTGGTACTCCATGATGTCTGATAATCTCCTTCTCAAATAGTTCTGCCAACTTTGGTACCTTCCAAGTGTCTTTCATCGGTATAAATCTAACAACTTTAGTTAGTCGATCAACAACAACCCATATCATATTTAGTCCTCCTCTCGTAGGTGGTAGTCCCACCACGAAGTCCATAGAGATATCATAAAACTTCCACTCTGGAACTGGCATAGACTGTACCATACCTCCTGGTCATCTATGTTCGAATTTCACAAACTGACAAGTGAGACATCGAATCACATATTCTGTCACGTCGCCCTTCATACCAATCCACCAGAAATACCTCTTTAGATCTTTGTACATCTTAGAAGCTCCTGGATGGACAGATGTGGAAGAAGTGTGGGACTCTCGAAGAATATGCTTTTATATCTGTGCTGTCTCTGGGAATACACAATCTTCCCTTCAATCTGATCAGTCCATCATCGTGTAGCTGAAACTCATACTTCCCTCATTCAAATGTACCACCAGACAACTTCTGACTGATCTTCATCATTCGCTGATCATTCTGCTGAGCGCTACGTATGTCGTCTATAAGACTCGAGCTAGCCACAATGGCATTTAAGGAATGTGCTCGTCGACTCAATGCGTCTGCTACTACATTAGCTTTTCCCTTTGTACTGCAAATCGATGTCGTAATCCTTGAGAAATTCAACCCATCTTCTTGTCTCATGTTTAACTCCTTCTGGGTGAATACATATTTCAAACTTTTGTGATCCGAGTATACGGTCATCTGGACACCATACAGGTAGTGGCGCCAGATCTTCAATGCAAATACAATTGCTCCAAGTTCCAAGTCATGTGTGGGAATTCTCCTCATGTTTCTTCAGCTGTCGGGAAGCGTAGGCGACTACCTTCCCATTCTGCATGAGTACACACCCTAATCCTCTGCCTGATGCATCACAGTAAACTTCATAACCCTCTGTGCCTTCAGGTATAGTCAAAACTGGTGCTGATGTCAAAGCATCCTTCAAATACTGAATGAGGTCTCACATTTTGTAGTCCATGTGAATGGTGCGTCCTTCTTCATTAAACTTGTCATAGGTTTTGCTATTTTGGAGAAGTCTCTGACAAACCTTCTGTAGTAACCTGCTAACCCAAGGAAACTCCTGATATCAGTCACTGTCTTTGGTCTAGGCCAGGTGCGAACTGCTTCTATTTTTGCTGGATCCACTGCGATCCCTGCGTCTGAGATAACATGTCCTAGAAAGGAAACTCTGTCTACCAAAACTCACACTTGGAGAACTTAGCATAAAGCTGGTTCTCCCTTAAGATCTCTAGTACATGTCGGAGGTGACTCTCATGCTCTTCCTTAGACTTTGAATAAATTAGGATATCATCGATGAATACAACTACGGTCTTGTCCAGCTGCTCTCTGAATAATCTGTTCATTAAGTCCATGAAGACTGCCGGTGCGTTTGACAAGCCAAAAGGCATAACTGTAAACTCATAGTGGCCATATCGTGTTCTGAATGCTGTCTTTTCTCTGTCTTGCTCCCTGATAGGTAT